>PVHY01009330.1:0-42056 GCA_004024945.1 Uropsilus gracilis | reverse complement strand
GTTGAATATGGGAGATAATGCTCAGATCTGGTAGGCTGCTTTACTTACCTTTGCATCCTATTGCCAATATTTTGAACTTCCTTCCAGTAAAGCTACTCTCCCACTTTTTACTTCTTTACTCTTCGACTTAACGTGTATCTTTTTTTTTTTTGCCTTATCAATGGGTAAGATCAATGAAAAAAGATTCTTTTGGTTGATGTGGTTGGAGAAGGGGAATTACTTCTTGGTGGGGCCCATTCAGTGGAATACCCACTGTGACTGTAATATGCTATTCTTTCCATGATCAATATGCTAAACAATTGGAAACATTCATATTTTGTGTTTTTAGTGCTCTAGTGGAATTATCAATGAATTGCTAAACCTGTTGTAAGTCAAATATATGTCATCTATAGCTGACTTTGTGCCTTTGGTGTTTTCCTGACCTTAATGTTTCCTTTCCAATCACTCACCTATTACTTTATCTCTAAAGCAGACTTTGAATTACTTGGACATCCAAATTCAAAGCTCTGGGTTGTCATTCTGCAATCAAATGCTCTGCACTGAGCTATACCCCCTCTGGGTTGTCATTCTGTTGCTTTTCCTTTTGAACCACATCACAACTTGGATTTCCACCATGGCTTCTTTCTTTTCTCTCTGCCTTCCCTTGCCCTAAGGAATAGCTTCCTCTAGTGGGTGAAGAATTTTCTACCAGTTTTCTATCTCTCTCTAGAACAACTCAAAGATGTGGCTTATGGTACCCGGCAGCTATCATGTCTGGAAACACTGCCAGGGCACAGAGATGAAGATAAAGGAGGCATTTCTCTGCTTTATCAGAGTGAGAATCTTTTTGAACTACACATCCACCAGGCCTTCCTGACATTGGCTGCCCTGGCTCAGGCTGGAGACACTCAACCTACCACATTCTGCACCTATTCCTTCTATGATTTTGAAACTCACTGTACACCATTAGCTGTGGGGTCACAGCCCCTTTACGACTTCACCTCTCAGTATGTGGTGGAAACAGATTTCCTTTTCTTGCACTATCTTCAAGGGGCTTCAGCCCGGCTTGATGTACATCAGGCTTTAGCCAGTGAGCACCATACGCTGGCAACTGGATGGATTTGCTTTGACAGGGTTCTGGAGACTGTGGAGAGAGTTCATGGCTCAGCCACACTTACTGGTAAGTGCTCTTGGCTTCCAATGGCTCCCAAGCATAATGCAGAATTTCCTAAGATCTATAATTACTCTTTTAGTGGTTTCCTATTTCTTTTCTCTACCTCTACTCTCCATCCTCACCACATCATCTATAGCTTCCATGCCTTTCATACTTTCTCCTACCCAGGAGCTGGTGGAGAAGAGATTGGGGTGCTAGAGTACTGGATGAGGCTGCGCTTCCCTATCAGGTCCAGTCTACAGGCATACATTAAGCGAAGGAAAGCTCAAGCTTACCTGTCAGACAATGTTCTTGGAGCCAGGCAGGCCCAGGAGGATAAGGTGAGAAAAAGGATGGGCCCAAGCATCTCAAAGGAGCGTCAGCCCAGCAGCTCAGGAGAAAAGCTCATCTAAAATCCTCAATAAGGATTTATTGAATGTGTTTTTTCTGAAAGAGAAAAGCTGTCACACTACAGCTAGTCCAGATTCTTCCCTTGGGCAGGCTTGAGTTTGAAGTGAAACTTTGCCCTTTGAACTAGCTACTTTTCCCTACTGAGGAAAACAAAAACAAAAACTTCTCTATTCTATTCTTTAAGATGAAACCCGAGTGCTAGCATGTCTTTCTAATAACTATCTGTCAGCTAGTCTGCATACATGTGAAAGTCTTAGATGTCTCCACAACCTGGCAGGATTCAGCAATTCTCTAGGTCATAGCTCTTTCTTACCAAGGGTGCTAGGATTTGCTTGCAACTCTCTCAGGTTGCCTTTTCCTCCATTCAAGACCAACATCTTTCCAGTCCAGATCAGAGACTTGGAAACATCAGAATGAGCTGCGGGTGGAAATCATCAGGTGCTGTGGCCTCCAGAGTCGAAGGCTGGGAACCCAACCTAGTCCATATGCCATGTACCGTTTCTTCACCTTTTCTGACCATGACACTGTCATCATTCCATCCAGTAACAATCCCTGCTTTAGAGACCAGGCTCGATTCCCAGTGCTTGTGACCTCTGACTTGGACCAATATCTGAGAAGGGAGGTTCTGTCTGTGTACATTTTTGATGATGAAGACTCAGAGCCTGGCATGTACCTTGGACGAGTCCAAGTGCCCTTGCTGCCTCTTGCAC
Source organism: Uropsilus gracilis (assembly GCA_004024945.1). Classification (NCBI taxonomy): domain Eukaryota; kingdom Metazoa; phylum Chordata; class Mammalia; order Eulipotyphla; family Talpidae; genus Uropsilus; species Uropsilus gracilis. The sequence goes on along the minus strand of PVHY01009330.1, from coordinate 39,803 downwards.
AAAACAAATCCATTAAAGGTGGGAGTTGAACTTTGATGCTTTCTATCCTCTGTGGATTCTCTTTCTTAATTCTGTTTTGCATTGATTACTTGCTTGGAACAGTCTCTCTTAGAACCTGCTTAAAAGTTTTTAAAATATTGTTGAGAGACAGTGGAAGATTTAGAGCCTCAGTAGTCATGTGGAAACATGAGCTGCTTCTGTGACTTTTCAGCAACAAAAGCAAGATTCCCAAGTGGGTATATTCACCAATCTGAGTCGACACATCTGTCTCATGTTTTCTGACTGTAATGCTTCACAGTATTTGTCTTTGTTCAAGACCTCTCATTTCTTAGCATTTGCATAGGTAATTTAAACTGTGTATGGATTTTAAACTGTGTGTTACACTTCCCTGTATTTTCTTGCTTCTTCTAAACATTAGATAGAAGTTAGAGAGAATTCCATGCCACACCACAACAAAGGTAAATTTGGATCGCCCCCACCCCCACCCCATGGAGCTGAGTTCCTACTAACTTGCTATAATTTCATACTAAGTATTGTATGGTGCAGTAAGGGAAAGTATTCTCTCTGGTTGCATCTGAGAGAGTGAGGCAGGGTTATCCATGCTCACTAGGAAATGTGGAAAGGCATCACTAATACCAATCCTGACTAGCAAGTGTCCGGAGGCACCATGAAGTATGTGAGGTTCCAACAACACAACGACTAAAACAAAACAAAACAAAACAAAAAGCTGACACTGGCTCACAACTTGTCCTTTGCCAATGAAGAGGGGCAATGTGAGCCATCTGCTAATCAGTGTTACAAATTAGAGGCCTGGCATTTAGAAAAAGCCATTTGCTAAAATTTTCTTGACCTTTGTTATTTTACAAGTAGAGACCACTTGAGTGTAGACAATGGTCTCCTTGGTACACCTAGCGCATAGGAAAGATTTGGTAATAATGCAGTCTTGTTTATTGGCTGGTTACCTGATGACCAGCAAGCCATATTCCTCTCCATCCTTTGACTGTTTCTTCCTGAAACAGTTACCTATTAGTTACTGATCTAAAATATTCAAAAGACCCTGCTATTTTATGTTACTTCTAAGTGTATTATCATGATTATTTGATATGAATTTCTAACAAAATATGATGAAATTCAAAATGGATATGGGGGCCATGAGTTGCTGAGAAGTACTCACTAGCCTGTTTTATGTGACCTTCTTAATGTCTGTGTGTCTCTCAGGTGATTTTCACCTCACTGATCCTGCAGGGAAACCCAATGGATCTGTGCAGGTGCAGTTGGATTGGGAATCTTGCTACCTGGCCCCAGAGAACTTCCCGAAACCAGAAGCTCAGGCTGAAGAGAACGACACCAAGCACAGTTTAGAGATGTCAACTGAAGAGGAAAAAAAGTCATTTCCTTCCCAGGTATCAGATCTCTACCAGTTTTACAGAGTAGACTTGAGGGAGACAGTATAAATATTGGAGTAAATGAAATTCCTTTATGAAAGTCATGTGTCCTGCAAACGGTCTGTGTCCCTCATAATGCTTTGAAGCTTTTGGTAGAATAAAACCCTGGTTCTTATTGTGGAGATAAAAGGGCACCTTTCAATTTTGTGTCAGGAGGGAAATGATGTCTAGTGCAAGCTCACAAATCCCCTTTTCTGAGTATGGAGTTTGTTCAGCTATCATTTTGTAAGGTGGTCTCTGATCTTTTTACATAGGACCAGGTAGTATCTGCTGAGATTCTCATTGAAAGTGACCAGTGTCAAGCAAAGAGAAAATCTCTGCATGCGGGAGAAGGGAAGGAAAAGGAACACCAGGTGGCAAGCTACTCAAGAAGAAAACATGCCAAAAAACCAGGTATCCAAGGAAAGAACAGAATGGAGTATCTCAGTCGTAACATCTTAAATGGAAATACACTGCAGGTAAGGCCTTAGAAAACCCAAAAAGGTAAAATATGGATTATGGCATTCACAAATAATAATCATTGTTTTTTATGTTTCCCAAATACAGGTAGTTTAATAAACCTCTAAATGGTACAAAATATCTTAGTGTATTTTCATTAAATTATATTAAAATATTAAATTATGGACTTAGTGATTTATGCTGCAAGGTCTTTAGAACCGTAGTCCTAACCATATACTTCAACTATAATCAAAGTAATTTAAAAAACAAGTATTTATTGAATAACTGCTTGATACTGTCTTGATGTTGCCTTTTTTCACAGGAAACTGGATTAAAGTTATTATATTGCACCAAGAAGTATATATATGTGAAATTATATATATATTATTATGGCTATAGGATATGTAATTACATGATTTATATTATGTGACACATAATTACATACTGTGTTATATTGCTATGTAATTAATACATAATTATGCAATTCATTTTATTAAATACTATTATATAACAAACATATGCATGTTATTATAAATATATGCTACATGTATTTTTACTTAAAAACAAGTACTAAATTAAATTTTTTAAATGAGGTAGAATGAAAAATGAAATCCAAGTGATGGCAAGCTATATAGTATAGTATTATCTTATTTTGAAGCAGGTAAACTATACTGAATGGACCTTCTCCCGGTTGAATACCTGTGTAGAAAATGATTTAAAAAGTCAGCGAAAGGAAGAGGAAATCACATCATCCCGTTCAGCACTGTTACAAAAGGAAGTCTTACATCCTGTAAATGGTACTGTTTTTTTTTTTGAAATTAATTTTTTTATTTAATCAATGAATTATTTTATGAAACCAATTTTTTACTTTCTTCCTTCATCTTGCATTGATAAATTTCTCATGGAAATTAGTACTGAAGACCTTAGACTCAGTATTATGTTACACATGTGCTGCTTAGGCCAATCAAGACTGAAATTCTCAAAGAAATTAGTTTTCTATGGGCCGGGCATGGTGGCGCACACCTGTAATTCAAGCGCTGGGAGGCAAGAGGCAAGGAATTGCTTGAGTTCGCATGTTCGAGACTATCCTGGGCAACATAGTGAGACCTGGTCTCAAAAAAGCAGCCGGGCACAGTGGCAGGTGCCTGGAATCCCAGCTACCTGGGAGGTTGAGGCTGGGGATCACTTGAGTCCATGGGATCAGGACTACCCTGGGCAACATAGTGAGACCTAGTCTCTTTTGTTTTCCCCTCGTCTCTTAAAAAAAAAAAAGTAGCTTTAGATGTATTTAAAGCTAGCCAATGAACTAGTTTAGTTACTTAGCAATTATAAAATGTTAATTTACTCTAGAGGCTTGTGATACTGGAGTTACTGAACACAGCCTACATTGTAACTGTGTTTACTATCTTCATGAAACTAAAGTTGAACTTTAAAATTTCAGTAAGGGACAAGAGCTTTAAGAGTTGATAATGTAAGTTTTAAAAAATTATTTCTAACTTTCAGCCGGGCACGGTGGCTAGTGCCTGTAAGCTTCAGCCTATGAAGCGGCCAGGGCTAGGGATCGTGATTCAAGTCCCACCTGGGGCCCGTAGCGAGACCTAGTTCCAAAAAAAAATAGCTGGGTGTGGTGGCGCGCACCTGTAATCCCAGCTACCTGGGAAGCTGAGGCTGGGGATTGCTTGAGTCTGTGGTCCCCCCAGGGAAACGAGAGCCTGCAGTTCCATGGACAAAAATAGTGAGACCTAGTCTCAAAAAAAAAAAAAATTTCTAACTTTTATGAGAACTTCATGAATAGAACAAAAAGTTAATGCAATTGTCGGGTATGATGGCGTGCCCTTGTAATTCCAGCTACTTGGAAGGCTGAGGCTAGGGTTCGGGACTACCCTGGGCAACATAGCGAGACCTAGTCTCTAGAAAAAAAAGAAAAATTAATTCATACTCTTTATACATATCAAGTTTTCACATTTTTCCATTTTTTTTTTATTCTAAAGTGCTTGAGATTAAGTTGCAAAATCATGGTCCTTTATGCTATATATTTCAGTATCTATTTTCCTAAGAAAAAGGAAATCATAACTGCAGTAGCAGTACAGTTATCAAGTTTGCAAATATATTATAGGATACATTATTACCTAATGTCCATTCCATTTTCAGAATACGCCAATTATTTAGTAATGGCCATTATAGCAGAGTCCTTCCCTCGATCCCATCTAATTCAGGATCATCCATTACATTTAGTCTTTTTTGTTTTTAGTTTCTTTTAATTTGGAACAGCTTTTGGTCTTTATCTTTCATGATACTAATGCTATTGAAGAGTAGGAAGCTATTTTGCAGTGTTGCTCAGTTGAACTTTGCCTGATGTTTCTTCTCATTAGATTGAGGTCATGAATTTTTTTACAGTGATACAGAGAAATAATATTGTTACCTTCTCTCACTGTATCTTATTAGAAGGTATACTATTAAGAAGTATGAGATGTCAGTTTGCTCCATTGTTGGTGATGTTAATTTTGATCACTTGGTTAAGAAGATATTTTGCTGTCACAAAGTTATCATTTTCCCCTTTGTAATTATTAAGGAATTTATGAGAAGATATTTTGAGACTAGTGATTATCTTGTTTCTATTCAAAGTTTACTTAATAATTTTGGCATCTGTTTATTGAGTTTCTCTTGCCTGAATAAATTACAAAACGTTTAAAAATGCATCCCAAATTTGGAAATGAATCAATAGCAATTATGTAACTGTTAAATACAGAAACTTATGAAAGAAGTAGATAGGTTAAAAACATTAAAAGACACAACTGCAGTGAAAATTAAGATAAATATGCGGAATAAAACAAGGAAAGACAAGGGGAGAAAGAGACATAAAGGACAAAATGAAAAGGCTTAGGTTACATTTAATTAAATGTAAGAGAAAAGAAGGGGCACAGAGGAAATACTTTAAGTGGTGATGACTTAGATTTCTCCAGAACTGATGAAATATAGTATTACTCTATGAAATGAAATTCAAGCAGCGTATGTTAAAAAATATATAGTTTTCTAATGACAACCTCAGCAGGAATCACAGGAGGTGTCTCAAAATTGTGTACAGCAACTTGACACCCTCATTCAGGAGATCAATTGCTATGAGGTTCAAGCATGCCAGGAACTGGTTGATTTTGAGGAAGGAAGAGAGGTCAGTGGCAGAACAAGACACTAACTTGAGACCATGCAGATCACATTTTGGTGATCATAAGCCTTCACACAATGGGGGAAACACATCATTTTGGTCATTTCCCTGAAAGCCCACATGGTATGTTTGTTATTCCCACAAAGGATCCTCGCTGATGAGGTACTTTGGATGATGTCCCAAGAGTGCAGATTCTTCTCTGAGTTAAGCATGAAATAAAGAAAGCAATTGTTCTGCAATCTTTCAACCAAGTGTTTAATTCTGATATTATATCATTGTCCAGATCACCTTTTCTTGCAATATTTTCTGCGACTTTTGTCAGTACTTGCAACAGAACAATATATGTACAATATCCATTTTACTTTTCAAATGCAAAGATATTCTTTGACGTAGCTATTACTTCCTTCACAATCTGCTCCTCCTTAGAATTGTAAAGACAATACAAAGTCACCTCTCCATCACTGAGGAGAAGCTTTATTCTCATTGGACAGTGTTTTGAGTTTTGGTGAGTTCCTTTGACCTCCTTTCTCACATTCACATTTCATAGCCAAAAGTTTTCTCTAACACCCTGACTCACATTTTGTTCAAGAAGCTGAATAAGAAGTACCCACACTTGGGCAAGTTGGGGCTCATTAGTCTTTCTTCTTTGATAGAAGCTTCTGCACAACCCAAATTTGCTGCCAGAGGTTGTCTTCTTCCTTGTTTTCAGAATAAAAAACATGGTGGGAAGAAACTGCTGTACACAGAGGTAATGGAGTAGCAGATCTCTCAGTTTTTTTTTTAAGTTAAAAGAGGCAAATTTACTTAAAAAGACAGAGATTGAAAACCAAGACATCCTGGATTGAAGAAAGCCCAGAGTGGGGTAAAGGGTGAGGTAAAGGAGATCACCATCCCCTCACAGTTCTTAATGCTTCTAGAGAATATTCTTACCCAGGAAAAGTTGGATCAGACTCCATTGCTCCAAGTTTCCCAGGTCCTTTCCATCAAATAGGTGTCTATGTTCACATGCTCCCAGCTGCTGTGAGAAATGGAGCCTTCTTTGGATCTAAGAGGTGATGTTTGTGACAGCTATCAGATGCCTGTATGAATTGGTTGCAGAGAAAACACAGTGGTTTAGCTAGCCAGGACAGATCTTCCCTCATCTTCATATGCAATTTCTTGTTGTTTTTTTGTTTGTTTGTTTGTTTTTTGTTTGTTTGTTTTTGGGTTGTTTTTTTGTTTGTTTGTTTGTTTTTTGAGACTAGGTCTCGCTATTTTTGCCCGTGGAACCGCAGGCTCTCGTTGCCCGGGGTACCACAGACTCAAGCAATCCCCAGCCTCAACTTCCCAGGTAGCTGGGATTACAGGCACGCGCCACCACGCCCAGCTATTTTTTGGAACTAGGTCTCGCTACGGGCCCCAGGCGGGACTCGAACCGCGATCCCTAGCTCCGGTCGCTTCATAGGCTGAAGCTTACAAGCACGAGCCACCGTGCCCGGCTTCATATGCAATTTCTGATGAATGCAAATGTACCAGCACATTTGGGAACTGAGTCATGTTGAACAAGGCTGCATTTCTCATCAAGATAAGAGCTTATAGACTTAATGATAATCAACATGTTTCAAAAAATACTTTCTGTTCAGTTCTAAGTACCCCTCCATTTCTCTGAAGAATAGCTCTTCAAGAGTTGGATCTCTCTCAGAGTCTGGACTGTGCCTCAGTTAAGTGGCCTTGTTTAACATTTTTCTCTTTGGCATATTGCCTACAAGGATGGACACCAGTTTCTGCTTCCTGTCATTAGTACATACATCATTGGTAAGTACCCCTGAGGGACTTTCAACTCATTGAAACCACTGGTGAGGAGCAGGATCTCTGAATGGCAACCTACAATTTTGAATAGTCTGTGGAGACCAAATCTGTTAAAGTACTACCAACTGCAATGAAGTCCATGGCAGCAGAGATAAAAGGCAAAACTGAATTCTTTGTGAGGATGTTCAATGTCCAATATAGCATCAATTTTTTTTGTCAATGCGGTTTTCCCCAAGCCTATAGGACTGTGCAACACCCACCAAGAGTGAAACTGAAAATGCTTTAAGAGCATTTTATGATTATAGAATGAGATCTGCATTTATCTCTGAGTGATAATTTGGAATTTTTACCAGCTCTATGCCAAAACTGCTCTTTGTGTTTCAACTCTCCGAATGTGTGGTAATTTGTGACAACAACAATAGGAAAGTAATACAGGCAATGAAAAATATTTGGTTAGAGCCACACACTTCTAAATAACCTTGCATCAAAAAAATTTTTATTTTCTTATTTATATTTATAATTAGAAAAGAATAAAGTTCCAAAGTCAGTAATTTAAGCTTCCATTTTAAGAAGCTAGAAAAAGAAAATCAAACCCAAAGAAGGACATAATAAAGAGCAAAGCAGAAGTCAGTGAAAAATAAAACTGAAAAAAGTAAAAAAGAAAATAAATGAAGCCAAAACTTGTTTTGAAAAGATCAATAGGAGCCGGGCACAGTGGCGCGTGCCTGTAAGCGACAACCTATGGAGCATGGCTGGGACTGGGGATAGCGGTTCGAGTCCCACCCAGGGCAACATAAGCGAGACCTAGTTCCAAAAAAACAAACAAACAAACAAAAAAAACCCACAAAAAACTGGCATGGGTGGTGTGGTTCAGTGGTAGAATTCTCGCTTGCCAAAAAACAAAACAAAACAAAACAAAAAAACTGGGTTTTGTGGCGTGCATCTATAATCCCAGCTACTCAACAAGCTGAGACTGGGGATTGCTTGAGTCTGTTTTATCCTGGGCAATATAAGCCTATGGTTTTATGGGCAAAAATAACGAGACTTAGTCTCAAAAAAAAAAAATTCAACAACTTGATTTGTCTCTATCTAGGATGACTATATTAATTAAGATCCAATGATAAGACAAACTACATAGTAATTTGAACAGGATAGATCAATGTAAATAATCACCCTACAACAGGGTAACAAACTGGGGCAGGGGAGGTAATGAAGATTGATTAGTAAGAAGTAGAGAACGCCAAAGAATACAGGACTGAAATGCAGACCTCATTGGAGAAAGTAAAGTTATATTATACTGAAAGGCACCAAATTTTACTGTGGCTTCATATCAGAACTCAGAAGGAACTGTGAAGTTGCTTTCAGGAATTTTGGGGGTAAAATATTCATTGGTTATTTTGGGAACCAAAATGCCATTGGTTCCCAGCCAATGGCAGTGATTTTACTGTGAACCCCCCCCCCCCGGTCCCCAGGAGGTATCAGTGAAACTGCTCATGGGAAGGTGCCAGGTGTACCGACCACTGGAAACCACTGACAGTTGAATGTTGCAGAAGTCATGGGCTACTAGAATTGTGTCCTGCAGGAAATCCTATGTGCTGCTGGAGCCAGTTGGAGGATCCCATTGTAGAAATCTGGTCTGCAGACTTCACATCTGCTCAGGAGACTACCTAATGAACATCTTGGAACAGGAAGAGAAGCCCATTACTCTTCCAGTGTTCTTCCAAAACTCTCCATTGACAAAATATAACATGCCGCTGTTTATGCCACTGGCAAAGAAGATATGTTTTAAGGTTCATTTTATATTGCAAAGTAGGTAATAAAGTTTCTACTTGGAGCTGAGAAGTAATCCATTAATAATTGGCATGTTGATGAGGAAAAAAGTCACAAATTAGCAAAATCAAGAATGAATGTGAGCTCTCTGCAGATCCTATAGTTATGAGATTATAAAACAATATTATGAACAAGTTTATACAACTTAGATGGAAAAAGAAATGCCTGGAAAGATACAAATTACCAAAACTGACTTAAAAGGAAATAGAAGATCAGTATTGTCCTATACATGTAAATGAAGACATGAGCAACCAGAACTTAAGGAGTACAACAAAATACTGTATATCACTGGCTTTTTCTCCACGTGGAATGTGAAAAATGGGAACAGGAGTTAACTACCACTTGTTTTAACATCTGTCTTCTCTAAATTTCAGATCAAGAGCAGCAGTTATCTGGACAGGAAGGTAAGACTTGTCCCACATGTTCAAATAGGGCTATCAGAGGCAGGATTCTGTAGTTGCTGAGAAATGTACTCAGTCTTCTAGACAAACATCTACAAGATTATTAGATAAAGATACCTAAGAAAAAAGAATGGGCCTAATTTCAAAACCATTCCAACATCTGTTGACATATTGTGCCCTCTAGCAGAGTTGACTTTTGCTACTCCACAAGATCTCAGATCTTCTACCTCTGAGACTTTAGTAGAATGGATGACCCAAGGACTTTGAAATTTTATCTGTTGCTATCAACCCCAAATTAGTGACTAAAACAATACTTTTTTTTACTCATCAAACTATAAGTTAGGCAGGACTCCAGGGAAAGCTCATATCTCTTCTATGATAACAGCTATGGCAGTTCTTTTAGGGTAGGGTGGATTCAGCTTAGAAATGGCTCATTCTAAAGCTTGGCAAGTTGATCCGTCAGTTGGCAGCAGTTGTGGTTTCAGTTCCTCTCCACTGGGTCCTGCTGCAGGTTTCTTGGCTTCCTCACAGCTAAGGGGCTCAGTTGTAAGGGTGAGAGTCCTAGGAGGGCAAGTTTTAAGTTCACAGCATTTTTATGTTCCAGCCTTAGAAGTCACAGAGTATCACTTCTGTCATCCTCTTTTGGTTGAGCCATTCACAAAGATCCATTTCAGTTCAAGGGTAGGAGACAGAGCCCTCACTCCTCAATTTTGAGATTGTCTTTGGTCAATTCAATCTGCCACAAGCCAACTGCACTGCTTTTCCTTGGCTTGATCATTCTCTCCAGCCCCTGCAAAGAGAAATCACTTTCTTCTTCTTAACTTTCTTTTTCCTCCTCCTTTTTTTGTTTTGCAAAAGTGAACCTTCTATGTTTGGCAAGCTTCCAATTAAGCAAATATTTTAAGAAAGAGGATTTGGTTCTTACTAAGGGCAGTCAAAAACTCAGAACTATGATCAAAGAGTGAATAGAAAATGTAGGTGCTGGGTGTTTTCATGGGCTATTCTGGGTTCTCTGAATCAGTTCTGTAACGTCAGTCTCTTCTCTGGCAGATAAAGATTCCTGTGAACAGACTTCTGAAGTCAGTGAAGCTCAAACTACAGATAGTGATGACATCATAGTGATGCCCCTATCTCAGAAATGTCCTAAGGCAGTAAGTACACTGGGGTCATCATTGAATGTGAGATGAGATTGTGAATAATGATATAAAGTATGCTTAATGCCATGTGCATGGACTTCAAATGCAATTTTAATAAACCTCATGGGAAATATAAAGTTACTTACATTTATAATACATGTGAATGGAAGTCTGTGGATACAATCAAATGAAGGATCATTGCTCTCCTCTCTTTTATCCTTTCACTGCCACCTCCTCCTCCCATAATCTCCATTTCATTCTGTGATCCTTCCCTAGCCTGAGATCCACCCTTTTTGTTAAATTCACCTAAGAAAAACAGGCTTGCTTCTGGAGATTGAGACTGAAAGAGAGAAAGAATTCTTGGTGAGAGGACTCCAAGAGGACCTCAGGTTTTGAAGTTTTTGACTCAACCCTTAACTCCTGTAATTAAAATCATGTATTAAACTTTTCATCCTAAAGTTCTTTTGGAACTTGATGAGGACACACAGTCATGCACATGCACACATGTATGAATAAATGCCCTCAGGTGTACTACTCAACAGTTATTGTATCAGAGACTTGTGGAGTTACACATGCAATAGAAAAGTCACTCTCTTAAAGCCCTAGAACATTCCCTGGCACATCTGTAGAAAATCAATATTTATTGAATGAGTGTCTCTATGAATGAGTAAAATTTGAGGATTGTGCACTTCCTTGGAAACAACAAAGAAAAGTATAGGCATACCTAAAATCAAGAAGGTAGCCTTTATGATTTGTAAGAATTAAGAGGCTACTGTTGTTTTTGTAGAGATCAAAAAACTCTTCGTGAGTATAAGTTAAGAAATTTTCAGGATCTTCAGGAAAGTGAAGGATATTAGAATGGGGAAAAACAATTAAACATCAGTAAATTTAAGGCCAGGCATGGTGGCGCATGCCTGTAGGTGGCAGCCTAGGAAGCCACGGCCCGGGCCAGGGATCATGGTTCGAGTCCTGTCCCCAAAAAATAGCTGGGCGTAGTGGTGCACGTCTATAATCCCAGATACCTGGGAAGCTGAGGCTGGGGATTGTTTCAGTCTGTGGTACCCCAGGCAACATGTGCCTGCGGTTCCACAGGCAAAAATAGTGAGACCTAGTCTAAAAAAAAAAAAAAAAAAAAAATCAGTAAATTTAAACTGTTAATATGGCAAATAGTTGTTTCTCTTTCTGTGAAGCCTCAACCGTCATACCTCTTTTTAAACCTTATGCAATTAATATCTTGAGAAAGGTTTATGACAGATACGAACCAGAGAATATTGAATTTTAACATCTTGAGATCATAAAGGGGAAGAAGATTAAATGATGTGTCCAGGATCATAGAGCCAGCTAGTGAAAGTGAGATCCATACTCAAAATTTCTAAACCACACCATCTCTCAGGTTAACCTGAAAAGCAGCCAGCGGGTCAGCAAATTTGAATTATAAATCAGACAGATTACATTTAAAATATTATTCTGATGACTCCTAAATAAGATCTCCTTTTAGAGAAACTTTGTGAATTCCAAAATGTTCCTGAGAAATTAAATATGAAAGTTTAGTCTATGTCAGCAAAAAGGCTTTTTTTAATCTAATTGAATGTCCTATATTATAGTTAAACTTCTAGCTCTATCATGAGTACTTTCCAAAATGAACAGGCATAAAAGACCAAAGGGATTGAAGGCCCAGAGACAGTACTTGAGTTTTGTCACTCTTCTGCTTGGAGTCAGCCAGGATAATGAAGGAGGCAAAGAGGACAAGGGAGGTCGTTCACTGTCACTTTAAGAGGGTAGAGATGTGATTCAGAGGGATATGGTCTGGATTCTGGCTCTACTGATAACTAGTGGTGCAGCTTTGGGTGAGTTACTTAACCTCTTCTAGGCTTTGTCCTTCACCTGTAAAATCGTAATATAAACTATACTTACCTTATAGTGACGTGCCAAGTTTAAATAATTCTAGGTGATAAGTGCCTAACTTGGTGCCTGTAGTGTAACCATCCCAGTCCAAGTAGTTTCATCATTGGTTGTAGTAGGTAAAGATTATTCAAGCCCTTGAATTTATCTTTGTAGAATTTTCAATAACAGTGAAGAAACAGCCACTTAAGTTTCACAAGTTCTCTTTTCTCCCATCACATGCTCTTTCCACATGCTCTCTCCACCTCTCCCCCAGGAGGACGCCCCACCCCCTTTTTATCTGCACCTCGAGACCTAGGTGAGCTCACTCACACATGTGCATACCCACTGGGCCAGGTGTGTACAATCATGGGGAGGGTGCAGTACCACAGGTGCTGGTCAGGTGCTAGAGGCTAATGGCAGGAGGGCAAAAGCCCTGAAAAACTCATTTACCCTACAGTCCATGTTTTTTCCCCCCATTTTTGCTGTACAGTCTACACATTGTTCTTCCACAAGTTTCCCTTGGTGAATGTGGAACACTGTACCCATAACCCACAAAAGTAATAGAAACTAACAGTACAACCAAGTACAGCAGAACATAACTAATCCAAATCCATTGTAGTGTTGGCACACACCAACCCAACCAAACCCCCAAGAACTTGAAACTTGACCACCAGTCCAGGCCCATGCAGTTAGCTTTCACGGATTGCCCACCCACATGTTTCCAGGGGCACCAACAGGAGGAGTACAGCCTTTTCCAAGTCTGTAAGAAAGTCGCTGGTCATGATATCATCAACATGAGGATACAGACACATTGAGGGTGGACTCTTCCCCTGGTCCAAATCAGCTACCACCAACCCATGGCATAGAACAGGACCAAACAGGCTTCCCTCCAGCAGCACAGTCAATGTCTGCTGCCCACTTCCACCGTGAAGACAAATAGATCTTGGTTCTCTGGTGCAATGGCAATGGGGGAAAAGGTTAGCCAGATTGGCTACAAAATGACTTGTGCCCAGCTCGTGGCTCAGCCGATCCACTGAATCTACACTGAAGGTTCAGCTGCACTGTGCACAGTGGGGAACCACTTAATTCAACTCGTAGACCTTTACTGTCATACACCGTGAACCATCAAGACTTCACCAGCCACATGGGTAAATGGCAAGGGCTGTGGGCAGCACGCACAATGACTATTCTCTCCAATTCCCCTACAGTGCCTATGATTTCCAAGTGGTCTCCCAGCAACAGATAGTGTCTACCATTAGTCACTCACCTGTATGGGCAGATGCCTGGCGTATCCATGCAACGCCACCTTCACTACCACAAGGTGGAACTCTCCGACTATGGTCTGCAACCACAACCGCACAGCACATCCACCCCCAGGATATACTTCAGAATGGACAAGACATACACTTTATACTCCTTAGGGGGGTATCCATCCCCAGGGGTACTTTCACTGCTTTCACCTCAACACTCTGGCCTCCATACCCATCAATATAACTAGCAGACCCCTGAAATTTCTCTGGGTGCCCAAGAAACAGCATAGACTCTGTGACTAAAACCCTGTGCACATGGGTTGGGGACCCATGGATCACAAGATCCACATGTGGCTCCCGGCCCCTGACTGTCTTCCTGGACAGGTCCCTTGGCTCTCATCCTTATTCAAAGGTGAATAGAACCTATCCTTGGGCTGGGGTCAGCAGCAAGTGGTCTTCCAAGCTCAGGGCATGGGCCTAGAGCCCAGAATTCCCCGTTTCCCTTGTCCCAGAAGCCCATATTCTTATGAGTGTGAATCTCTGGTCTTGCCACAATGGTCTCCACCATTCTAATAAATACTCATCAGTTGAGCGTCAATTTTAACAGGATCCACGCCTGCTCTCAACGATAAGGTGGGGCATAGCAATTCAGGTAAGCTGTCTCTTGGAGACTATTTTATCTATAAATTGCTTCTCAAGGATCAATACATGAGATGAAGTATCTTAAAACTGCTTCCTAGAGAGTGATGTGTTAATTACAATGAACACTTGGAGCGCCACTAACCTTTAGGAAATTAATGTTTTTCAGGCTTCAGAGAAGATGTGCATTGAAGTTGTCTCCTTAGCCTTCTTCCCAGAGACCAAAGTGATGTGTGATGAGAACATAAAGCAGGTGTATGTGGAGTATAGATTCTATGATCTACCCTTGTTGGAGACTGAGACTCCAGTATCCTTGAGGAAACCAAGGGCAGGAGAAGAGATTCACTTCCATTTTAGCAAGGGTGAGGCACCATCCCTCTGTGGCTAGTGAGAAGAGACTGACAAATCTTTAGATGGAGGAGTCAGTCAGAACTCCTCCATTGTGGACTTCTGATGGGGTGGATCAAAACATTTTATATTCTCTTATTCATCAAAGTATATATGTATAAGGTTGTAAAGTATCCAAGCTGTCTAAAAAGATTTCTAATAAGCATTACGCCATTATTTACCTCTTCTCTCCAAACCACTTTCTGTTACATGTTCTCTCAGTCCATCTTACTCTTTCTGCTATTCTGTTATTTTGACTACATATTTCTGAATGATGTTTCTCTTGCAGTTTCCTGATTCACCAATCTTAGACATTATCTGCTGACTTCTTGTCTTGAACATAAAATTTATTACTCTAAGCCCATACCCATGTCTCCTTCATTCTGGTAGTTGGAGTCTAACTTATTTAATCTGATCTTAATTATTTCTATCATTACGGATCTGTGAATAGTAACTCTTGCAAAGTCAATTAGTGCTCCATGATTGTATTTCCTTTTTTGCTTATTATTTTGTTTGCTTTATTTACATTATATATATTGCAATTCTTTTTATAATCTTCAATATCATTCCCAAATTTTCAAATAATAAAGCCTGTCAAATAGTTTATTTTTTTCCTGAAGAACTCTCTTCATCCTCTTCAGCTATTCTCATTGTTGCCACACCAAGAATTTTATTCTCTGGATTTTCCTTCTTCTATGTCATCCTTCTTCTAATTAATAGATTATGTTTTCCAGCAGTTTTAAATATTAACTTGCAAGTAAATATTTTCAATAATCCTGCTGAAATTTCTTTATTCTACACATATATTTGATTGATAAGGAGACAAAGCATAGAAATCTTATGTTGAAAACATTTTAACTTAAATTTCTGAATAGTTGGTCCATGTTCTTCTAAATTCCAACCAGAGTCTAATCTGGGTATGAAAACTACCACTAAGAAGACTTTAATGTCTTCTGTTTATTTTTAGTACTTTTAAATTTCAGAGTGATATACATATTTAATTTTCTGTAATTGTTCTGAATCTAGTAGGCTCTTTGAATCTGGAACTCATGGCTTTTAGTACTGGGGTTTTTATTACATTTTCTTTGACAATTTTGTTCCCAACAATTTCTCATTTTCTTAGTTGAATAGCATATCTTCCAAACTGGCCTTCTAATTTTCTTACCATTTTCCTTTTATAATTCTACCTCTTTTTCTCTTCTTCCTATATTTTGGGACATTGTCTTCCTTCTATCATCTAGTCATTGAATATTTATTTAAATTTCTAAAACCTGTTTTTGTTCTTTATTTCTCCACCCTTGTATATCCTGTCATATCATACAAGACAGTAGTTTACTTTTCACTTGTTTAAAATGGGTGCAGAGGTAGACAGTCCAGGCCTAAGGCTTGTGGAGATTCAGCTACTATCTCATCATCTTTGTCTTACAGTAACCCCATGGTCTTTAATGCTACTGAGGAAAGAAAGAATGCCTCCCAGCTGAGCCTCATAAACAGGTTTCACAGGACATGGTGGCCAGAACTGAATCTGATGAATAAACTTAGCAACAACTAAAGCTCATTTTTTGTCTACTGCATCCTTTATACGGATGAGGAGGATGGAGACAATGAATGCTGAGAAAGATCCTAGAGTTGAACCTGATACTTGAGTCAAAACCCAGCTATCTAGGTGGTCCACCCAAATCAGTTTCCTAGAATTCTTTGAGCGTGGAGTAGTGGGAACATACTTAACATATGGCAGAACAGCTTTCAAAGTGGGTTCTAAGGCTTCCTTTATACCAGAGGTCAATACATTTTCACTTGAAGAGCCAAACAGCAAATATTTCAGATGTTGTGGGCCAGGCAGTCTCTGTTACAACTATTCAACAATATTACTGTAGTGGGAAAACTACCCTGGAATAAATGTTAAAAATGGGCATGGCAGTGTTCAATAAAACTGTGCTTATGCGAACAGAGGAGGCCAGTTCATGGACTCCAGTTGACCAATTTCTGCTTTTATCACTGCTTTACTTATACCATATATGAAATTCTTAAACCCAAGTATAACAGTGTATGATTCTTTGTTATTTTTTTTTTTCTTACCCTTAATAGTGATAGACCTGGATCCACTCGAGCAAAAAGGTCGAAGAGAATTTCTCTTCACCATGCTGACTGGAGAAGATCCTGAGCAAAGACAGTAAGCCTCTATTTTCCATTTTGAAAGGAGATATGCAGTCACAAGGAATTTAGTGGCTGAAGTTTGGTTGTGTACTAATGCTAAGTAACAATAACTTCTGTCATTAATTTACTCTTAATGAATTTCTCATCAGCTTACGTCTAACATATCTATGACTGATTACCTTATCAATTATGCAATATCACAGGTTTAGTTCATTTCTCACAATGCCAGCAGGCCTGGTAAGCACATTTTTGGTCCAATTTACTTGAATTCCTTTGACTTTATTTTTGTCAATATGGCATAGTGGACAATGCACTGGCTTTGTGATGAGACCTAGTTTTGAGTCTTGACTGCCACATGCTAACTCTAAGATCTTTGAGCTACTACTTAACTTGAAGGATCCTCTGAGGCTAAAACAAAAATAACAGTTTACCTGAAGCACTTGGTAGTATGCGTACCACATAGTTATATTAGAACCCCCCCCCGCCTTTGCATTGTTGAAGTTCTCAGAACTGATCCAGAAATAAAACCAATAGGCTAAGAATGTCTCATTTTCAAGATTACTTTCTTTTTTTTTTTTAAATCATATTTAGCTGTGCTCAATTTTAAGAACTTAAAATTTTAGGTCTATTTCTCCTTGGGCTCTTTTGATCACCAATATTTGACTTATTTAAAAAAAAAACCAACAAGGATATAAAATGTTCAGAAAGGGCAAATCCAGAGACAGAATGTAGATTAATGGTCACTAGGAGCAGAGGAGAAAGGAATGGGGAGTGTCTTAATAAGTAAGGGTTTCTTCTTCTTTTTTTTTTTCTTTTTTGAGACTAGGGCTCACTATTTTTGCCCATGGAACTGCAGGCTCACGTTGCCCATGGTACCACGGACTCAAGATATCCCCAGCCTCAGCTTCCCAGGTAGCTGGGATTACAGGTGTGCACCACCACACCCAGCTAGTTTTAGGGGCACTAGATCTCGCTATGTGCCCCTTGCGGGACTCGAACCGCAATCCCGGGGCCCCAGCCGTGGCTCCCTAGGCTGCCACCTACAGGCATGTGCACCATGCCCATCAGGGTTTCTTCTTAATCTAGAATTAAATAGTGGTGATGGTGGCACAACGTTGTGATGATACTAAAAACACTGAATTACATACTGCCAAATAAATACTTCTAAGTTAAAATAGTGAATTTATGTTATGTGAACTTGTCTTTACCATTGAATAGGTGCCAGTTTCTGGAACTCATTCTTTGCTAGACTAAGTTAAGGTAATAATAACTGTTGTTGGCTGCCCACTGCTTGTTAGGCTCTGTGCTAGGAGCCTTACAACATCGTCTCTCAAGACTCCAAGGAATGCACTTTTTATAGTCTTTTCGCAATTCTTCATTCTTTCTGTCTCCTTTACTCTGCTCAGGCATGCTCTGGAACTTTGATTTAGAAATTTAAAAGCTCTTCTAACCACTGTAATCTTGGTTTGTGTAATACCTTTACTACTCAGATCAAATCTTTCCTCAAAATCTGTGAACCATCTTACAAGGATTTATATCTCAACAGTTCTGAGACAGCTTGGAGAACTACATTATCTTAGTTCCCTTTTCTCAAGCCTTGTCATTACTTTAAGTCATACTGATTCCTCACTCTTCTGCTGTTGTAACCTGGTGAAAGGGAGGCAAGGAAAAAGAAACTTAGGGACAACTTGGTATAATTTATAATTATTTTCATTTTTATTTTATTTCTAAAGCCTATTCCTTAGGCTTAGTAGTTCCCACTAAATAGAATGTTTTTTTTTTTCTTCCCTTTTAGTTTAAAGTTTACTGTGGTAAGTGATCCTATGGATGAGGAAAAGAAAGAATGTCAAGAAGTAGGGTATGCATATCTGGAACTGTGGCAGATCATGGAGTCAGGAAAAGACATTATAGAACAAGAACTTGACAGTAAGTAATACATTTGTTGTGCCTCTCAGTTGCACTTATATATAAATAAATCATCCTAATAATGAATACCTTCCCAGTTTTACATTTATTACATATTAGCACAACAAAATCAATAGTTACAAGCAGTATACAAAATTCCTATAGCTATGTTTATTTCTAAGTCAAGCATGAAAGCAGTCACTTGTCTAGTTATGCCCATATAGCTCATGGTGACTAAAATCTATTTTGCATCTCCAAAGTTTGAGTTAGGGAATTTTTTTTTTTTTTAAGAGACTATGTCTTGCTCTGTCGCCCAGGGTTGTCTCAAACCTGCAGACTCAAGTGATCCCCAGCCTCAGCCTCCCAGGTAACTGGGATTGTAGGTGTACACCACCACGCCTGACTGAGTTAGGGAATTTTTTAAAAGGTGAAACTTAGCCTTCATATTTAAATACTGTTATTTCTTTTTCATATTTCTTATTTATGCAAATATACATCCATTCAAATATATACAATTCTCTTAAAATATATATTCTTCATGAATACATTATTCCCCTCTTTAAAAAGTTTGTTGAGGTTATGTTACCTTGCAAAATTGTATTATGTTTTAGGAGTATAGATTCACATTTCTTCAAATGACTTTATCATATCGTGTTCACCACCAACCCTCCATCTCTTTCTATTGGGACCCCCTCACACTTTATTTCCACTCCCCCCTCACGTCTGGTAACTTCACTTCTGTGGTGTAAATCCAAGGGATTGTCTTGGTTTGTTTTTGTCTTTGTTCCACCTCTATATATTCCTCAAATATATGTAAATTAAATTTTATTTCATTTCTTTTCTTTTTAACTGAATAGTATTCTGTTGTGTATACCACATCTTTATCCACATCAACTGTCACACTATCTTGGCTATTGTAAACAATGCTGCAGTGAACATAGATATGCATAAATCTTTTCAAATTTGTTTTTATATTGTTTGGATAGATACCTCGGAGTGGAATTGCTGGATCACATATATGTTTAATGGTTTGAGAGATCTCCATATTGCTTATGCAGAGGCTATAATAACAGTATTCCCACTAAAAGTATATAAAAGCTTTTTCTCCACACCCTCACCAGTTCTTGTTCTTTTTAAGATAGCTCATCCTCACAGATTAAGGTGACAGGTATAAGGGACAAGCTATTGTGATTCTGATTTGTTTTTCCCTAGTAAGTGATAATGAACATCCCTCCCCCCCTCCACACACACCCACACACATACACATGTTCGCCATCTGTTTGTCTTCTTTGGCGATGTATCTATTTAGATCTTGATTTTTTGATTGAGTTGTCTTTTTTGTTGCATATCTTTGGATATCTTAGGTATTAACCCCTTACCAGACTTTTTATTTTAATGTAGTTCTGTTTTACTTTTGCTTTTGTCTCCCTTGTCATTGGATTCCCCACATATTACTGAAGACGAGGTAGGGTGTTTTGCCTCATTTATGTATTTTATGGTTCCAGGTCTTTCATTCAAGTCTTTTAATCCATTTTGAGTTAGTTTTTGTGTATGACATGATAGTGGTCTAATTTCATTCTTTTAATGTGTCCAATTTGTCCAACACCATTTGTTGAATAACTTCCCTTTCTTTACCATATGTTTTTGGTTCCTTTGTCACAAAAATAACTGTCCATGTAACTGTGGGTATGTTTCTGAGGTGTCAATTCTGTTCTATTATTTTTATTCCAATACCATATTTCAGTAATTATAACTTTGTAATGTAGTTGGAAGTCAGGCTTCATGATATCTCCATTCTTCTTTGTCCTCAGGATTGTGTTGGCTGTTTTGTGGTTCCACATAAATTTCAGTAGTTTGCTGTATTTCCTAGAAAAGTGCTATGGAATTTTGATAGGTTGCATTATAATCTTACATTGTTTTGGGTTAAGTGGATACTTGAATCATTTGTTTTGAGACTAGGTCTTGCTTTGTTGCCCGAGGTACCATGGACTCAAGCTATCCCCAGCCTCAGCCTCCCAGGTAGCTAGGATTACAGGCATGCACCACCACACCCAGATAATTTTTGAGACTAGTTCTCGCTATGTTGCCCCGAGCAGGTCTCAAACCCCTGGGTGGGTCTTGAACCTACCAACTCAAGTGATTCCTAGTCTTGGTCTCGCAATTTGTAGGCTATGATTAAAGGCATGTGCCACAGTGCCCGGATAATTGAACAATGTTAAATTTTTCCAGTTCACCAGCACATAAAATCTCCACTTCCTTTGTGTCCCCTTATATTTAACAATGTCTTTAAGTTTTTGTCACTCAGGTCTATCACCCCCTTTTCTAAGCTTATTGCTATTTGTTTTGATTTGCTTGCAAATGTGATAGTCATTTTTTTCTCTAGTTCATTGTTTGCAGAAAGATTTTTGTAAATTGATTTTAAACATCTTAAGCAGTTTAAAATAAAACCTCTTTTTAAGAAAGTAGTTCCCTTATGCAGAGCAAACCTTCCATCAGTTGGTTACATCTCCATTTCATTTCCGAAGTGCCTTCACTACATCCCAACTAGTTTTTAAAACTGAGGTCCCGTCACCAGTTTCTTCTACCTCATTTTCACCAACGACAGTGTTCAGTAGTTGATTTGATCATCACATTCTAAATCTGTTTTGACTATTTGCTATAGACTAGCATTCTTTTAAAAATACTTGCATTTTAATGCCATTAGGTGGGCTTGCTTTGATTATTCTTCACTGTTCCCAGTCACATTACATATGTGGGACTTCACTTTTTTTTTTTTGAGACTAGGTCTCACTATTTTTGCCCATGGAACCGCAGGCTTTTGTTGCCCAGGGTACCCAGATCAAGCAATCCCCACCCTCAGCTTCCCAGGTGCTGGGATTACAGGCATGCATCACCACGCCCAGCTATTTTTTTATTTTTGGGGGGAACTAGGTCTCGCTATGGACCCCAGGAGAGACTCGAACTGCGATCCCTAGCCCTGGCTGCTTCATAGGCTGAAGCTTACAGGCACGAGCCACCATGCCGGTCCCTGGACTTCACATAATTTACCTTATATGCTACATGATAGCAGACACCTAAGATTATCCACTTGACTACTGGTTTTCAAATTTCCACTCCACTGATAATCCATTATTGGATGGTGAAATGAAAATAAGTCACAAGCAGAGTTTGAAAAAATAAAATAGGAAAACCAAAACCACAGTTAAGAAAATGACCCCCCCAACAAAAAAATGAAGTCATTGCACATATTGTCATAATTATGTACGTTTGAGACATGATGTAAAATTGTACTGATGATAATCAAGGGACCTTGAGGACTATTCTTTACATCCTGTTACAAAGTCCAAACTTTGGCTGGTAAGACAAGATTTTTTGTTACATTCCTCTAGTACCTTTCCAACTATATTGGGCAACTTACTTACTCTCTGTGCCTATTTCCTCAACCACAAAATGAGAATAGTAGTTCCTAATTCGGAGTTGTCAGGATGCAGAGTGCTTAATGAAAGGATTAAATAAAGCATCTAGGACATGGTTAGACATTACATGCTAACATGTTAGCTGTTTTTAACTTTTTTTTTTCCTTTTTGGGGGGCGCAGCAGGGTCTGGCCCACCAGCAGCATGCCAGTGTCAAGGCCACATGGTGGGCCTGCTTTAGCCAGGGACCAGGGTGGACCTACTCATCCACTTCAAATTTCTACTCCTGCCTCCATTCTCTGCATGCCATGCCTTCTTGACCTCCATTTCCTTTGTACATAAGGAAATCCCCTTAAACTTATAGTGACTTTCAAGTCATGAACACATTTCAATTTTCTATTTTAATATGGTCTCCTGCTCACTCAGGTTTTAAACATGCTAGTCTGACTTTAAAAACCCTGCAGCTACCATTTCATCACTTCAAAAATCAGGCCCTTGAAATACCTGCAAAATGACTTGACATCTCCTATACTCTTAAAATCAAACTTCCACCCACGCAGTTTCTGATTCCCCTCATTTGTCAAATTCAAAATAATTGGTCTTCTTATCCTACTCAACTTTTCTAAACCTCTAATGTTCCACATTCTTTAAAAATTTTTTTTCTTCTTTGGCTTTAAGAAAGTCGTTTTGACTTTCCGTATCCCTCTGAGATCCTGATTTTCATTGCAGATTCTTTTCCTGTTCCTTTTCATTTAAATGCTGGATTCTCTTCAATTTTTTGTCTTTTCCATATACTGTCTTCCTAGGTATTTGCATCCACTTCTAGAATTATAACTTAGAAATTACTTCAAATCTGTTTCCAGATTGTTAATAAAACCTGGACTTAGAGCAGATGAAGTCACTATTTCTGTGTTCCTTTAGTATCTCAAAATCCCCCTATAACTTTGGTACCAAAGTACCCAAGTAAAAACTGTTCTAATACCTTCAGTTAAAACCAAATTCTTGAGAAGATGAACAAGGATTTAATGACCTGGCTCCTGCTTATCTGAATTGCTTCACCTCTGCTACTCCTCACATTTTCCCAAACTTTTCATGTTCTCATGTCTTGGCAAATGTTTATAGAGTATCTTTCAGTTTTGAAAGACTTAAGCATTATCTCCAGAAGACTTTTTTTTGACACTAGATCTTGCTATTTTTGTCCGTGGTACCACAGAATGAAGCAATCCCCAGCCTCAGCTTCCCAGGTAGCTGGGATTACAAGTGTGCGCCACCACGCCCAGCTATTTTTTGGAACTAGGTCTCACTATGGGCCCCAGGCGGGACTCGAACCGCGATCCCTAGCCCCGGTCGCTTCACAGGCTGAAGCTTACAGGCACATGCCACCGGGTCCGTCCAGAAGACCTTTTCCAGTTCCTCCAATGTGGGTTTGGTGCCTTGTTTTCTCAAAGCACGACCATACTTTATTATGACTCTTTTCCTTTCTCTTCCACCAGATTGAGTCCCCCCCCCCCCAAAAATGAAGACTTTAGTGTCCTCAGCACCTGACATGGCAAAAACTAGGTATTTAAATGTTTTTTACTTCAATGCTGCTGCTGCCTGACATATTCCTTTTTTACTTCCCAACAGTTGTTAGCCCTGAAGATCAGTCTACTCCAATAGGAAAGCTGAAGGTTTCCCTTCAAGCTGCAGCTGCCCTCCAGGCTATTCACAAAGAGATGACCGAAAATCTGGCTCTGTGATGGAACAAGTGCTACTCCACTTTAAACCCTACAAGGAAACCACAGTAAAATGTCTCTTACAAAGTAACTTGCTATATCATAAATGTGGTTTACTGCAATATCTAGGATGAAAGGTGAGAACGATGAGAACGATGAGTGATGAATGAAGGCATTTTTCTCTAACATCTTGGCACCTTATCAGGGAGCTGGTTTTATAGTAACTGCAAAAAAACTGCCACACAAGGTGAATTTACAAAAACAAAACAACAACAAAAAAAACCACAGTTTATTTATCTTTTAGTTCTTTCAAAATTGAAAATACCAAGTCCTACTGCTAAGGAGAAAAAACAAAACAAAACAAAACAGAATCTGAGGCCTCTCTCCCCCCCTCTTCTCTTAAAAGTTACAGAACACAGAAGGAACTGTAGTGGGACAGATGGGTGCAGAGAACCAGGAGAGGTAGGATGGCAAGATAAACTCCCCAAATACTTAAAAAAGCTGTTCAACAGAAACTGTGATAAATACAGAACAATGCAAGACAAGTAAAAATAAGGAGCAGCAGTGAGACGAGGCTGTGTTGTAGATATGGCCTCCCTTCCTCTTCTCTGTTCTCATCAGGGTGTTCTAGGCCCAAGGCATGACTCTCGCCCCCTTCCAGATCTAAAGGTTGACTCCTCTGCACCTCTTCCTAGATCCCACTAGATGCAGTATATGAGGAACAATCATTCTTCCTCAGCTATATTAGAAAAGAAACTTGTATTTTGTTTCTACATTGTACCATGTATGAATTTATAAGGAGGATGAACTAAGCCAAGGAGTGTCACTGCTTATGTCTGCCAAAGCAGCAGAAGTAACTCAGAATCTGCATGAGGCAAGAAAGCAGGACAACTGATGAAGATACCAGTTCAATCTGCCTCATTAGCTCAAGCTATGGTTTATCACAGCCATTAGCAAATTTCAAGAACCTTTTTTTTAGTACTGCAAAGAGGGAACTTAGAGAGATGTGAGGAAGGTCATGGCAAGTAGGATAAATGGAGGACTGAATCTGCTGGTTAAGAACCTTGGTCCAGCAGGTTAGAGTCACTTTGTACCAAAGTCCTGGAAATACAGCTTTGTGACTGAAGAATAAGATGTCAGAGCCACTAATGTCCTGGTAGAAGGTGACAGGAAGAGAGGGATGAAACGTTTTAACAGTGGAAGCCTCTGCCCTTCTTCAAGAACACCTCTCCTCCCTTGCCATCTTGATGGGGCCATTGGCACGAGTCCTGGTGGGCCTGGAATTCCCCCGAGTATATTGGTCCACACAAATGGCCCCCTAAACCCATAAACACAAATGGCAAACCTTCAAAAGAAGAAAAAAAAAAAAAAAAAAGAAAAAAATACAGTTTCTATGTCATGTAAAATTTTCAGGGGTTGGCTGGAGGAAAAATGGAACTGAGGGTCAAAGTTCAGAGTTACTTCCTCTTTTTCTTGGGGGGTGCAGAGCTGTGTCTGGAACCACGGTTAGAGCCACGGCCTGAACTGTGCACAGATGCCTTCCTCTTTCGACTCATACGTCGACTCTGTTCTTCTTCCTCCTCGTAACGACTCTCACGGTCCGCTAAACAGAAGAGGCATTACTAGTTAGCTGGAGTCTTACTTTTAGGTGGCTAGCCTGGATAGCATTAACTGACAGAGAATGTACTTTATAGTTATACCTAAGTTTCCATTTTTACCTAGTCACTAGTTGTGTGACTGGGGAAGTATTTCATCTTCCTTGGTCTTCATTTATTCATATTAAATGGAAAATTATTTTAGGATTAAGGTAATCTATGCCAAGAACATTCTCAATGCTTGGGATATAGTAGATATTTCATTTTTGACATCTGGTATTTGGCTTCAGAGTACCACAAACACATTCCTAGCCTGAAAGAGCTGGACAAAGAGGATTTAGATCTGCAAAACGAATAGTCTAATTCTGGAACCTCATGAGCGTATGTGGGTACTGTGGCTAAAGACACACCAGGAACCTGACCAGGTAAAAAAAGCATCCAGTGAAACAGTCATGCCACTTGGAGAGAATGGACACACTCCTGACCTCATTCTCCTCTTTGGTCAATGAAACTGTAACTTGGTGCCATATCAATTTTATAGTGTTCTCTTGCTACTCTAATTAGGTTACAAATATTGCAAATGTTGAAACTTAGAAATTTGTGTTTCAAAAACAAAAAAAAAAACACAAAACTTTACCTTTTCGGGCTTCTTCCTCCAGTTCATCCCAATCCTTTCCACTCTCTTCTTCACTGCCTAATGATTCTTTAGAATAATCTGAAATATAAATAGGCATTGCTCTTTAGATGGGAACGGAAAATAAAATTTTCCCTTCTAAAAAAACCAGTTTCTAGCTGGGGGTGGTGGCGTGCGCCTGTAAAACCTGGGAAGCTGAGGCTGGGAATTGCTTGAGTCTATGGTACTCTGGGCAACGAGAGCCTGCGGTTCCATGGGCAAAAATAGTGAGACCTAGTCTCAAAGCCTGAACTCAGAGAAATTTCTTGACCAACACTGGCAGGAGGCAAGACCCCCAAAGCCCAACACCAGAGCAATAAGGAAAAGCTGCAAAGCAATGGAGATGGGATTGAAGAAAACGGCCTGCAGCAAGAAAACATGGACAGATCACAAATGGCCACCCAACGCAAACTTAAGACTGAAAATCTAACAGCAAGGTTCGCCTGGACCCAACAATGCAGTCCCTCACTCAGAGAAAAGACTAACATAGGAAAGAAACTAATGGACTCAGCACAGCTAATAAACAACAAAGTGGGGTGTGAGAGAATGGAGGGAGCACCAGAGGGAGGAGGGAAGGGGAAAAAAATTATAACAGAGAGGTTGTAACCCAAAGAACAAAATGTAATTGTTTAAATTAAAAAAAAATTAAAATTAAAATTAAAAAAAAAATTAAAAATAAATTAAAAAACCAGTTTCTAGAAATGACATGAGGTTAAGACAGAAAAAGAAAACTTTTCCCTACAAAGACCTACCTGATTCTTCAGCTTCTGACGAATAATCTTCATCACTGTCCTCCTCCTCTTCTTCATAGTCATCCTCTGAAGGATTGAAAGTCTCATCTTCAATTTCAGACTCTGAATCTCCTTCCTCAGCATCACTTCCCTGTTGAAATAGAGCACAGTATTATTTACCTTTTTTTTTCTTTCACATGAAACAACAAAATCCCGTGTGATCAAGAGATAAAAAGATTTAAAATTACTAGTAAGGAGAATTATTAGATACCCTAAATATCTAACTGATATCTTTATTGATTCACTTTATCCTTTCTTGCCCAGGAAAATTAACCAAAGAAATACTAATGGTAATAATGTAGTAGTACACTGAAGGAAACAGTTTTTGCAAAATGTGCTGAAGAATTTTTCCAAATACTAAGAAATTCATTGAAGGATCAATTTTTGTAATTTCATAGAAATCTTGTCAGAGGCTACCAAAGCCCAATTTAAAAAAAAAATTAATTTATCATCTACCTATAAAACAAAAGCAACTTGCGTTCAGAACTTCTTCCACTTGCTTTTGTCCCTCATGTATGACCTATATGGCATGCTAACTTCCCAAATGGTAATCGGTAACACTGTACCACAGAAGAAACCCCACACTCACGCACCTCACCCTCAGGCTCCAGGAAAGACCAGCCACCTTGTTCGAAGAAGCCCTCAGGGTCATCAACAATAGTCTTCATGATTTTAGTCCAGTTAAGTGATTGTACTCCTTCTGTGTACTTTAGGTCACAGGAACTACGAGAAAAGACATTACAAAATGAATCCTTTGTATTTTCTGTGAATATCCTGTATTTATCATTAAGCATCACAGAGAAGCCAGTAACATTCTCCTAAATATATGAGAGCAGATATTCTTTTCATTATGCCACCAGAACATATTCAAACATCTATATTTGGTTTCCCATGGCATTAGATTTCAGGACAGAGCAGCCTGACTGACGCAAATTTGTAACTTTGAAGGAATAAACCACTTTGTTGAATCACACTGATTCTAGGATTTTAAAAAGGAATGTAATTACACTACCTGATTTCAAGACTTACTATTACGTGACAATCAGGACAGTAACGTATCAGCATAAGGACACACACACCTCAATGGGACAGAATACAGACCTGGAATAGACTACCTCCGACATGGTCAACTGGAGGATCTAACAGGCACCTCATCAAAGAAGACATACAGATAGCCAAGAGATACACGAGAAGATGTTCTTTACTACATATCAACTACGAAATGCAAATAAGAACCCCAATGATATTTCACCTCACACTGATTAAAATGGCCAGTATCAAAAAAATCAAGAAATAGCAAATGCTGGCAAATTTGTGGAGAAAAACCCTCCTGTACTGTTAGTGAGGATATAAACTGATATAGTCACAAGAAATTTAAAATAATACTGCTATATGATCCGGTAATCACACTTTTGGGTTTTACCCAAAGGTTACCAAAAAAATAATAATAATTAAAAAGGATTATGTACCCCTATATCACTGCAGCACTATTTATTCAGAATGGCTAAAATCTAGAAACCACCAAGGGATCCGAGAATAGATAAGTAGATACAGCAAGTATGTACTTCCACTTGCAACAGCATGGATGGAATGTGAAGGGACTATGCCAAGTGATAAAAAGAGGAAGGTAAGTACTGTATGATTGAACTCATGTGTGGAATATAAAGAAAAATAAGCAAATAAAAGTCATTAGGCTATAAAAACAGAATGATGGAGAAGGGGCAGTAAAACAAACAGGGGCAACTGGTTGGTGGTGGCTGGTGACGGATATTGGTGGTGAATGTGGTGTACCACATCTAGCTGCTGAGGTGAAAAACCATATACATGAAACCCGTACTGTGTTGTAAACTAATGTTACCTCAAAAAATTAAATACATTTATACATATTTGTATTCCTATATTATTTAACTATATGTTTCTTAGATAATGCTCATAAAAAACAGAAATTTCTGTCTCAGTTTATTTCTAAGCTCTCTAGCCATTTTGTAAATATCTACATTTATAACATTAGTCCTTTGAAGACGACAGTAATCGGGAGAGGGGGAGAATAGGGAAAACTACTGGATAAACTATGGTTACGCAAAGCTTCACACTTTATCTAGAGTATCTCCCTGTTTACTGTGGTTCTGGATGTCTGTAAGAAATTCTTTTATATGAAGTGTGAATATATATTTATATCTGTATGTGTCAAAAACTAAAAATTTTAATATTTTAGTAAAAAATAGAGACCTAAGCCGGACATGGTGATGTGTACCTGTAATCCAGCTACCTGGGAAGCTGAGGCTAGGAACCACTTGAGTCCACAGGTTCGAGATAACCCTGGACAACATAGTAAGACCTAGCCTCTTTAAAAAAAAAAAAAGCCGGGCGCAGTGGCACGCACCTATAATCCCAGTGCAGGGAGGCTGAGGCCAGAGATCACTTGAGTCTGCGGGTTCGGGACTACCCCAGGCAACATAGCGAGACCTAGTCTCTAAAAAATAGCTGGGTGTGGTGGTACGCGCATGTAACCCCAGCTACCTGAGAAGCCAAGGCTAGGGATCATTTGAGTCTATGGGTTTGGGACTATCCCTGGCAACATAGTGAGACCTAGTTTCTTTTAAAAAAAAAAAAAAAAAAGAGAGTAGCCGGGCACCGTGGCTTGTGCCTGTAAGCTTCAGCCTATGAAGTGGCTGGGGCTAGGGATCGCGGTTCGAGTCCCACGTGGGACAACACAAACACAGCGAGACGGAGTCCCAAAAAACAGCTGGGCATGGTGGTGCACACCTGTAATCCCAGCTACCTGGGAAGCTGAGGCTGGGGATTGCTTGAGTCTGTGGTACCCCGGGCAACGTGAGCCTGTGGTTCCAAGGGCAAAAATAGCGAGACTTAGTCTCAAAAAAAAAAAGAGAGACCTAGTAAGAAACATCACTTCTTACTAGGTTATATATTTCTTTAATATATATCTTGGACAGAGATAAGATCTTAGATTTTGCTTTTTAAGTATTCATAAACTACATTAAGTATTCAGATAATAAATGAATAGCTTCATGACTAATAGATCCCAAATGTTCTAGTTCTGGTTTATAACTCAATTCAATGACAGTTCACCTTAAGCACAACAGATTTTACATACAGCATACCACACACACTACAGCAATATGCTGTAATGTAGGATTCATGGGCTAAATGTAGAATGCTGGTAGACTTACTTCAACCATTCTTTGATGGGGTCAAGTGAAGCGACAGGAATGGCATTGATCATCGTCACTTTCTTGCTGTAGTCTTTATAGACGATTACCATGTCAAAGTTCTTCAGATGGAATTGGACCCGCTCAAAGTGAATCAGCTCCACTTCATCCAATGTCACCACAAAAGGTGGCTGTCGGAGAGGAACTGGATCATTACTTTATAAATATTTCCCTGGAAGCACTAGTGACCTTCAAGTACTTTCAAGATTTAAACTTTACCACACAAAGGACAACTAAGGTGTTTTTCTGCAAAGACTAAGAAACACAGCATTATGTATCTAAAGTAAAAGGATCTGCTAGGTAGAAATCTTCCAAGAAGAATTTATTTCAGAAAATATAGACGAAATACTATTTTAAAAGGCTTCTGAGGAATCATTTGTTTAATGTTTTATGTCTAAGGTAAGTAAATGTTGAAAGTGGAAATCATAATAATCAGAATCTAGTTTTCAAAACACCCACTCCACTTAAAGTTTTCTTACTGAAGTAAGAACCACTCACCCATTCTGTAGCATTTACCAGTGCACTACTGGTGGGCTGAAGAAGACAAGTACTCCTATAGGGCGCTCCATTAAATCTAAAAAGAGGTTAAGAAAATAAACTCATATAAGACTGGACTACGTGTAGGAAAAAACGTTGCTGTCACAATAAACTCCCCTTCCTTTTCTCATTCCAAATACAACTAGCACACTCACTGGAGATTATGTCTAGATGAACCCTCTCAGCCTTAGCCACTCACCTCAACCCTTAAACATTTTCAAGAGGGAATGACTTTCTCAGAGGTTATCAGGTACAGGAAAAAGGATATGACATAGTATATTATTATTAATGGAAGATAGCAAATTTTTCTAAAAGATATCCCAAAAAGAAGATGAGATGTTACCCCAAGTCCCTAAAAGGCACTTCAAATTCCAGTTCCTCCTTAGTTAGAGCCTCTACTTTCTCAATGAAATTTTTAAAGGCTGTTTTCAGTTTGTGCCTCATTTCTCGTTCCATCTGTAGAAGGAAAAAAATACTTATTAACTACAGCTACCTGAACTTGTTAATAGTACTTCTCTTCAAAATGTCTAAAATGCTTTCAGTCCTTAGTAACTATATTACTAATATGTAGAACTTATTACAAGTCACCTACCACTAGCATACATTCCACAATATAGTCAAAGCCTTACACCACTGTATCAATCCACCCCAAAAGACACCCAAGTTGTTCTGTAAAACAATTTATAGTTTTGTAAAATATAACATTTCCGAGCTCAGGTTTGAACTGTATCCTACCCGCAAAGGAAATACTATGTTCCACAGACCTGCTCAGCATAGAGGTCATCTCGGTCATGCATATGCTGATGTTTCCCTAAATCTGTGGTTATCTCTCCCACTTCTGTGTAGAACTGCACATCTGTGTGCCGCTTCTTCCCAAACATGATGGCATTCTGAGGGTAGGACGCAGAGAAAGAAGTCAGAAGACTGAGGTCACAGAAGGGTGACACAACAAAACAGTGAAAGGTGAAAATACCACTTTTATATAAAAAAAATTAAACCATCCTTGGTGTCTTTATTATGACATCTGTGAATATGAAAGGGCATACTTCTACTTATTAGAACAAACATTGTAGATTAGGCCAGTAAAAAACTACTTCTACAGCAAAATTTTATTTTAGAAAGGGGAGTCTGGAGACGTACATTTTGGTGGTCCTTACATAACACACTAAGCGAACAAACATGCTTAGTACCTTCCAGGTGTTGGGCACTGGAGACTTTCATAAACAGTGTTTATTCAATCTTAATAAAAATTTCATGTAATAAGTGATCTTTTCTATCACTGTTTTAAAAGAAAGAGGGTGACAGATCTAGTCCAAGATCTCATAGTATACCTTGAGGTGAAAGTGCAAGACGATAATCATTTCTCCATCACAGGGCTGGAACAAGGCATGCTTGATGTTATTGTACAGAATATCCACTTTGTCTCCCCGAACAGATGTGAAGCGGAAACCTGGGGTGGGGAGGTGGAGTGAGGTGTTAATAAGAAGCAGGTTAAAAATCAAGTTGCATAATTAGGTAAATCAAAACCCAGTACATCTTTCTGGCTAATGTGAATGGTGTCAGAGGAAATGCCAAAGAATAGCTTTCTTTTTTCTTGAGGCCTTAGAGCTATGTAGCAGATTCCTTCCAGTATTTTCCTGTCATACAGAGTGATCTGATCTGTTGTTTCTACAAATGTTCCCCTGAAGACAGAGTCCAGGCACAAGAAACTATCCATACCATTCACATGGGCTTCCAGGGAGCCTTGCATCCTCTTTTGGGCAATGTTTGGACGAATGTATAGATCCTTCAGCTTGGGATTACTCCGATTCAGATTGATCACCAATGAGTCTTGTTTCACGATACCCTAATAAATGAAAATTGTGAATCCAAGTATCTTTATGTGCTGTAAAACCCCACACGTCATCCTACGCAAAGGTTCTCAGATTGTGTTCAGGCTCACCTCCTTCTCTTTCTCTTCTGCTTCCCGCGTCTTATATCGCTTCTGTACTTCTTTTATTATTCGAAAAGCATTCTGTAGGTTTAAGGCTGGTACTGTCTGTTCTCCAGGAGCCTTCATATTAGAAGCTCGGTATGTGCTGTAGGAAGGGGGAAACATGTAAGTTTCTTTATTAGGTCAAATTGTCAGTCTCATTATGGTATTTTATAACTGGTTTAATAACCTTGAAGAGAAAAAAAATACCCCTGAACGGTGACAAATGTCTGTAAAACTACCCCCATCCTTCCAGAACAAAAAACTTCCCTTTCTTCTCTATTAAACAGAGTATATTATAAATGGTTAACTGCTTGGGTAGCAGAATCAATCTTATTTTTCAAATTTGGTATAAACTCACCAAATTATCCTATTCAACACCAGGAAGGAGCACACTCCAATGTGGAAAACATCTCCTTATTTGCGATTCTATTGTAAAATATGTGTAGTAACTATTAGACATAAGTCATGAGGATTCTAAATTAGGTTCCATCCTCAAAACAGTTTAAAGGTGGCAAGGTGATCCTAAACAGTACCACTAAGGGACCTTTGCCATTCTCTACACAGGGAGGACACAGTCCAGTGAGAAATGTTTGCGTATACTCCTCTAGGCAGCAGGGATCTGGGGATGGCTGTTTTTCTGAAGACTCACATTTCCTTGACAAAAGTGGCTTCTGGGTTAGGAAAGATGTTGCCCTCATTCCTGCCAAGAGCACTGCCTGGGCAATAGAAGTTGATTCGCAAGTAAGTATAATCTCCTTCCACAGACATACTTATATTCTGTTTAAAGAAAGGAAAAGCATTAAACAAGTTTCTTTTTTAGATAAAGACTGGTGGTTATAGAGATCCTAAAATTCCCAAGTTACAGGCTGACTGTTAAACCCAGACTTTAAACCTTAAGCTTAATACAATAAACTACCGAGTTAGCTTTTCTGTTTTTATAACTAAATGTGTTTCCCCATAAGAATCACTGAATGCTCAAAGTACCTCATGCCATTTGCACAACTTACCAGTTAAAAAATGCCTAAAGTTCAGGAAAAGATAGGCAAATTATGTTTCTAAGTTAAATCAATTAACTTCCTCTGAAATGAAAACTCAAAAAGGAAGGAGGAAGGTAGTAGAAGATAAGGAAAGAAGGGAACTTAGGAAGTAAGAAGGGTAAAATGTGAATGAGCAGAGTGGGTGAGATGATACAGCAGACAGAATAATTATCTATAGTAAGCACAAGTATATTTTGAGAAATAGTTTGGATGCATCCTGATTTCCTATTAGTACCTTGATTGTGGCAATGTGAAAAGGTGTTGCAATGCCAAACACAGGCATTATTACAGTCTCATACTTCTTGTCAATATAGATCTTCATTTCCCGAATATGTGGTTCCTTAGGCATCAATGATGGATTTTTATAGGACACATTAGATTTGCGAGCTCTAAAGTAGGGAGAAAAAAATCTCAGAAACTTCTGCAAATGATAAATACCCTTAAGATAACCTCACGGCTCAAAACAAACGTACTTCTGAATCTGCTGTTCTCCTTTCTGTTCAGTCAACCGGCGCTTTGCTTCCTCATTGAGTTGAGCTGCCAGTTCTTTTTGATGTGCTCGTCGTTTTTCTTCTGCAGTCATCTCATTCTAGCAAAGGGCAAATTCAGGTTTTCAGAACATGAAAACTGTATGACAAATATGTGATCAAAGATGTTTAAAACCAAAGACTCACACGTGTTCTTTCTGTGAGCAGTGCTGCCCGAGAACCTCTTCCCAACAGGTCTTCAGCTTCATCTTTCTCCTCTTCCTCTTCTTCCTCATCCTCATTCTACAAAAAAGTCAATCAGAAATTCAAGTTACAATTTTTTACCTTTTTCACTGTATCACACTTCATAGAGCACTGATTTATCTTCTTCCTACCTTTAGAAAAATCCCCACATTCTTTACTTTCTTTTTCACAGAAGTGAGAACAGTGGCTGGGCCATCCTGGAATAAGATGGAGAAATCAGACATTAACAAAAGTATTCAAATGAAACACTTTTACTCTCTAACTTGGTATACAGTGGAGCAGTATTTTGCGAGTCTGGATACTAAAACCCTCCCAATCTCAAATAATCTGGGAAGCAATGTTGGGATAGTGGGTTAAGAATATAAACTTGATTTGAAACTTGGCCCAGTCACACTCTTGGCAAATGCAGTAAATTAAACCTGTCTGTGTCTCAGTTTATCTGTAAGGATGACCATTCACTTCACAGGATTATTGTAAGCATTCAATAAATGGATGCTTAACAATGCCTACCTTATAATGAGAATACTGAATTATTTGCTATTATTATTAAGAACCAGTTTCTGCAAAACACAAGAAACCAGTCACAAAGGATCATAAATATTCAGAAGAGGTAAACCCTTAATGACAGAGTAATAGTAGTAATAGTAGTCACTGCTTAGGCCTGGAAAACTTGTGGGAAAATGGAAAATGACTGCTAGTGAGTACAAGGTTTCTTTCTAATGTGATGTGTTTGTTCTAAAAATTAGATTATAGGATTGTTGCACAATAGTGAATATACAAAAATCACTAAGTTATATACTTGGAGAAGTGGCTGACTTGTATGGTATAGAGACTGTAGCTCAATGAAGCTGCTAGTAAATAAAAAAACACAACAAAACAAAAAAACCAAAAATGCAGTTCCATGATTACAATCAATTTCTGATGACATAATTATCAAGATTCAAGCCACAACACAGTAAAAAACTATTCAGTTTCGATTATTCCCTGTTCTTGGACTAGAATACTTCGTCTTAGCTATATGAGGTCAGGCTGTCGCAAGGTTCTCTCTCCCTTAGCCAGCATTAACAAAGGTTTTTAAGAAAAACAACCTTTGGGTACAAAATTGTACCTTGGAAGTCGCTTCATGAACACTTAAAAGTTTAAAAACCAACACACACCTCATCCACAAGTACTGTGTCACCAATGAATAGGGCATAGGTTTTCTCTTCTGGTTTCTTCCCCTCCTTGTTAGAAAGGTCTGAGAATCCCAAATTAATGCTGAAAACCATCCCTGAAACATCAAAGCAGGAATTAGTTTATGACCGTAAAAGAGTGGTTTAGTTGGGAAAAAAAAAAAAAAATAGGTGGGGGAGGAGGGTGGAATCAAGCTAAAGAAAATTATTCAAAAATTTTTTCCTATCACATGCAGTTAAGACTTACCTTTCTTCAGTTTGTACTGATTTTTACTATTAATCACTAAAGAACCTTCACGAAATTCAATTCCCATTCCAAACCTAAAAAGGGAAATGAAACCAATTTCAAATATGGCAGGCAAACATGTTGAGTAAGTCTCCCATACCGATCAGCTAATTAAGGAATAACATTCATGACAGGCTTTGGGTTCTTAACATGCTGAAAATAATTTCCTAATTTAGTATCTCCTGTAAAATTTACTTTATCAGGCCTTTCTTATTTTAGCTAATTTATCTGCATTTAAATTTTAACTTACCATGAAATCAAGTTAGGAGTTTTCCTAAAAGTCACTCTTAAGGGACATATTACTAAACAAGTAGTAACTGTATTAAAAAAGGGATTTTTTTTAGTGGGATATTTAAAGTCAGATGGGCTAAGATTTGCTATCAGGTAATATATTTTCTCTTGTCCATCAGAGAAATCCAAAAAGAAACTACATACCCCAGAGTAATTCCCATCTAAGAAGACTGCCTAAAGACTTTTGTTTCCCAAAATTCTTTTGTTCTTTAAAATGCTATTACATATTTCCAGATAGTTCATAGTCAAATACATTTTTAAAACACTGGATTAAATAAAAATTTAAAATCTTTTAACATGACATCACACAGTATTTAGTATGCAAATATGAGTTGAGATGCTCTAAGAAAGGAAATATAGTATGTTCACAAACATCTGTGATTAAATCCTTGTTGGCATCTGTTACACATTGGTCTAGAAGAATTTCCACTCCGTCTCACAATACTGGGTGTTTGGCACACAGTTTAGTAAATATTGGCTCAATCAACTGGCCACTGTTAGTCACAAGAAGTGACTTAACAGTTCTTAACAGATATTACAGCACTTACCCTAGGTTTTTGGTGATTTTGTTCAATAGTTCTGGCTTCTGCTTTTTAACCACGTCCATGACAGCATTATACACATCACATATCTTCACACCTAATAACAAGATGGAAAGGGAACATAAAGTGTCTTTCAGAAAACCCTCCAAAACAGCATTTTTAATCAACACTTTCCTCATTGCCTAAGGCAAGGTTTCTCCAAATATGAACTGAGGATTGCAGTTACATGAGTCTTAGGGCTTGAGAAATTTGCATTTTAAAAACAATCTATTCATTCATCCTTAGTAGGTGTTGAAAATCACTGACCCAGAGGATTGTGAAAGACTAGGTTGGCTCTTGAAATAAACTTTTAAGAGTTGATAAAGTGGTATCACATTAAAGTTAAAAAACAGGACTACTAAAAGGACAACTTTTGCCTTAATTTTTCAGAATCTAAGGGTTGGGTAAATAATGCACTTCAGAGTAGTTCTCATGATAGCTTCAGTTCTCATGATAGTTCATCATGGTAGTTCTCATGATACCTTCTCTAAAACTTTCAACAGCATTTGTTAAGATCAACTTGTGACATCATGGAAGAACAGTGTCTGGAAGCTCTGGGTAAAATGGGTGAACTTAAACGTGGTGGATATAAAATTTCATTTAGTCAACCGGGAGTATAAAGTCCCAAAAGGAAGGGGGTGTCAAGCACTTTGCTTTCTTTATGAAGCAGGCAGTTGCTTGCTCAGCTGGGTTATTTTGCTTTCAAACTATGATTCTTGGTACCCAGAAAAATGTAAGACTAAAACTACACATTGTTGGTGGATACCAGTGCAACTGTGTAAAATCTAAAGAGAAATTATGAAGAGCTGGACATAGATGCTAACCTGGGAGTTTTTCTAAATGTCACCGTAAAACCACAATGATCACTCATAACCAAAGGAAAATGGTAATAAAGAACTACATGCTAGAATGATTCCAAGTTAGTACATGCTAGAATGATTCCAAGTTAGTACAATCTAGTTCTATTTTTGGGACAATAGCTTCAGGGCATTTTTATTGCATGATTTCCAAACCTTTTCTAGTGCACCTCACCATGTCTTAATTCCTTTAGCAGTTCCTCTTGAAGCTGGAGCAAAAAGTTGTAATTTTCTTGAACTTCCTGAGAAGGGTCAACCATCAAAGTGCGAACAAGGTTGGAGCAGTAAGATTTGAAGCGAATACCCATGGCACAAGTGATGGCCCCAAAATGCATGTGATTCTTGTCACTGGGTATCAAGGAAAACAAGCATTCCATTAGCCAAATTAAATAAACCTGACAGAGCACCTGTACATGATTCCTGTAATTAGCTTTCTTCATTACAACCTAAAGTAAAGTAGAATAAGGACCTAAGCTTATTTTATTCCAATCAGTTTATAATGGCTGTAAAATAATACTTATGACACCGACTTTTATAATAAAAATTCAATGCACAACTAGTTGAACTGTATCTTAAATGCCCAAAAGATTTACTGAATTTTATTCAGTAAAGAGACAATGGATTTTATTCATTTATAGCCCTAAAGTATAGTGGCGAGGAGTCACCCATAACCAGTTTGCTCTGAACTATTTACTGCAAATATTCCCAAACTACAGAAGAAACAGCATCATTTACAGTATTTTTTAAATTAGAAAGGAAATTACACTATGGTATAATTAACAAGATTCAACTCTCCCGCCCCCCCAGTATTTTTAATCATCAGAAAAAAATGTTTACAAATAAGTTCTAAAGCAATGACTTAGGTGAAATAGACATGTATACAGACTAAGACAAGAATACAATGTAGCCAGGCATGGTGGTGTGCTCCGATATTACAAGCCACTGGGAGATTGAGGGTAGGAATCACTTGAGTCCATGGGTTTGAGACAACCCCAGGCAACATAGTGAGACCTAGTCTCTAGAAAAATAGCTGGGCATGGTGGTGCGCACCTGTAATCCCAGCTACTGGGAGGCTGAGACTAGGAATCACTTGAGCCTGTGGGTTCAAGACAGCTGTGGGCAACATAGTAAGATCTAGCCTCTTAAGGAAAAAAAAAAAAAAAAAAAAGATGTAGAAAAGAGA
Organism: Uropsilus gracilis; assembly: GCA_004024945.1. Taxonomy (NCBI): domain Eukaryota; kingdom Metazoa; phylum Chordata; class Mammalia; order Eulipotyphla; family Talpidae; genus Uropsilus; species Uropsilus gracilis. Next base: position 1,311 of record PVHY01009330.1, on the reverse strand, counting down.
GTGGCTATTCTCTCTCCTACATTTTGGAGTTCCAGAGTAAGCCAAAAGGAAAAAAATACAGGCTAAAGTTATATCTGGAACCATTGCCTATTGTTATATCTGGAAGTTATTGTACTTACCTCACCACACTGAACTTTAGATTGTAATTGCCACCACTCTGAATGATAGGGGGGTAACACATTTCCACAGTAGAAGGGTCTGCCCCAGCTAGATATTTTTTCTCTTCAATGGCCTTTTCCACAGACTCAGCCAATTTGCTGTGTCGAACTTTCTGTAAACCCAGAAACAAAACAATACTTAACTAGAGGACAGGAGAAAGAGTGTTGGGTTTGCAAACTAGATAACATATTGGTATAGATGCAAAGAAAACTTAGGGAACATGTGGGATTCATGGCTGTTCAAGGAGTTCTCCAGTAAAATACTGGGCAATCTACCTCAAGAAACTACAGTAGGTTTAGTTATTCTGAAGAGAGCTGACACAATTACATATCAACTTAAATATCAATGGCTTAATTTCATATAAGTACAGCGCACTAACCGATTGCGCCACTGGAGCTCCCAATGGCTTAATTTCAAAAGAAGCTAAATACACCCAAAACAACACTGCATAGTAAAGACCTATGTCTGTTTCATTAAAATAAGTGAAAAGACTTTCTCCATTTACCTCATCTGCATCAACTATTTCCATGACCCTTTCTTTGAAGAACTTGTTGAAGACTTCAGAGGTGATGCTGGCTGCTTTCTTCATCAGGTTGAGCTCCCCATCCTCCTTGACAGCAATGGTATAGGCCACAACTGCACTGATATCTATCTGCAGTCAAAGTGGTCAGAGTTTTCATCATAAAAACATAGTTGTAAAAAGATGCCCTTTTCCAACTTTGACTATTATCAGTAATGATAATTAGTCATTTAGCAAAATATTCATCAGTAGCTTGAAAAACAATATTGAAACCACTCTTTACCAGGTCATTCTGTATACCCTAAGAGACAGTTACCTAATGTAAATGTCACTCCATAAAGGATTGTAAGAAGCTGAAGAAAGAGGCCGGGCACGGTGGCTCGTGCCTGTAAGCTTCAGCCTATGAAGCGGCCGGGGCTTAAGGATCGCAGTTCGAGTGCCGCCTGGGGCCCGTAGCGAGACCTAGTTCCAAAAAAATAGCTGGGTGTGGTGGCGCGCACCTGTAATCCCAGCTACCTGGGAAGCTGAGGCTGGGGATTGCTTGAGTCTGTGGTACCCCGGGCAATGAGAGCCTGCAGTACCACGGGCAAAAATAGCAAGACCTGGTCTCAAAAAAAAAAAAAAAAAAAAAA
>PVHY01009329.1:0-57017 GCA_004024945.1 Uropsilus gracilis | reverse complement strand
TGCTGTGTTGCTGTTTTCATTGTGAGAAGTCTAAAGTGCTTGCTGCTGTTGTATCAAGTGAGTCTTGCTGGTTTGGGGCCATTCTAGCATTGAAGCTGAAAGAATGCCAGAGCTCTGCCTTTTGGAGAATTGACCTGCCATCCTGGTCTCCTCATTGGATTTGAATCTCCCACTTTTGGAGGATCAGTGATGCCATTTTAGTTCCTTCATCTGGCTTGAAGGTGGGAGAGTCACTCTCTTGTGGACACATAAGGCTTAGAACGCCTATGCAGTTTGTGGATTAGAGACTGACCTGGTTGGTAAGATTACCAAAGGGGTTCCTTGTACCCTCACTGACTTTCGTTTGTCTTTTTAATGAATAAATCTGCTTTGCCTCCTCTTGAGGTTAGTGTGGGCTTGCTGCTGCTTGTGAGGGCTGGGATGAACCTAAAGAGTGGCTGGGTTTACAGGGCCAGCTGCCCTATTTCTAAGCTTAGTTAAGTACCCTGTTTTGTTGTTTTCTTACCCAATTTCCGTAATCACCCCAAAACTTCCATCCATTGTCTAGAAAGTTCCAAACACAGTGTAATGAATAAAGTGGTTAGGCTGATACTTGTGTTTTCAAAGTACACAAATTCCTAAAGAAAAATAGTTGATAATTTTATATAAGCAATAAAAATTTATTTTAATAAAGCTGTTTAACTGACAACTCACAGTGATATCAAGATCTACTTCATAGACTGATTCAGGGCAAGTAGTTCAAACATCAAATCTTTGGAACAAACAAACTTTTTAGAATTTTAACTTATCAATTAAAATCTGAAAAATCTGTTACTAAAAATTTTTTAATTCAGTATTAATAAGTAGAAAGCCTGTGTTCCAGTAGAGTACTTAATCTACAAATCAATCTAATTCAGCAAGTCATTAAAAGATATGTAAAGAGTCCTTTTTCACAACAGGGTATAGGTACTCTATGCACTACCCTGTCTTTATCCAAGTAAAATACCCTGCTGATCAAGATCAAAACACTCTGCAGATCAAGGATGTACTCTAGTTACCCACTTCATCAGTCACAACTGAGCTTAAATGCAGCCAGAAAGCTACAGCATTTTGTATTGCACAGTATACTGCCTAAGGTAGTCATTTGAAGATCTCAATAAAAACCACAAATAGGCCGGGCATGGTGGTGCATGCCTGTAAGCAGCAGCCTAGGAAGCCACGGTAGGGACCAGGGATCACGGTTTGAGTCCCGCTTGAGGCAACATAGCAAGACCTAGTTCCAAAAAAATACAGCTGGGCTTGGTGGTGCACGCCTGTAATCCCAGCTACCTAGGAGGCTGAGGCTGCGGACTGCTTGAGTCTGTGGTACCATGGGCAATATGAGCCTGCAGTTCCATGGGCAAAAATAGCAAGACCTAAAAAAAACCACCAATAGCCAGGCAAGTGGTACACTCCTGTAATCCCAGCTACCTGGAAGGCTGAGGCTAGGGATCACTTGAGTCCACAGGTTCAAGACAACCCTGGACAACATAGTAAGACCTAGTCTCTATGAGGAAAAAAAAAAAAAAAAAAAAAACCACCAACAGCCAAATCAAATTTATCATTTTTTTCATTTTCTTTATCTTTCGTCTATTTTAATCCAATTTCTCAAAAAATTCTTCCCAGTAACTTTTTGTACACCAAGTCTTTACTTGCCTCTTCCTTTTTAATAACTCCTTACAGAATCTTCATATTCTTTTTCTCCTTAAATACTGTATATTCAGATTTTTCCTAAAATTCATGTCAATTCTATACAAATTGTTGCCAAAGAGACAGATCCAATAAATTTGATAGTTAGCTATTAGTTCTTAGCAGTATACTATGAAATCATCAATCTCTAACCCTGACTGCTCAACTGCATGTCATTTTTCATCTGTTCCATTGCTGGAAACTATTATCTGGATACTTAAGATTTACTTCAAATTCAGTATTTCCAAAAGTGAACTGTGTCCCTGAAAAACTAGTTCAACAGCATTATTCATAATAGCCAAAAAGTGTAAACAATCTAAATATTCATCATCTGATGAAAGGATGAACAAAATGTGGTATCCACATAACCTAGTATTATTTAACAATTTAAAAAAATTAAGTACTAGTACAATACACATGAACTCTGAAAGTACCATGATATGTATACACAATGTGTAACTACATTTATATCAAAAGTCCAGAATAGGCCAATGAAAAGACACATAAAGTCAATTAATGTTTTACAAAGGCTAAGGGGAAGAGAAAAATGGGAGACTACTTAAAAGGGTAATTTCCTTCTGATGACCTAAAAATATTCTGGGATTAGCTAGTGCTAATGATTCGACAACCTTATGAATACACAAAATGGTTAAAATGTTATGTGAATCTAACCTCAGTTTATTAAAACTACTTCTACCCCAGCACATCTTTTTCTACTAATGAAAATGTCATCCTTTGATCCTGAATCCTTGAATCCTTTTTTTTTCCAGCCTCTTTTACTTAGTCTCTAATGAACAATCCAGTCCTGTAGCCAATTCCCACAACTACTCTTGCCTTTTCATTCATCAGTACTTGCTCAGGCCCTCTAAACCTCATATTTATAGTAATAGATTCAATTAATAAGACTCACTTTATAGTCCAGATCTATCTATGTTTTTAACCATTCAATACAAAACCACAAAATTAATGATATTCTAAAATAATGCTTTTATTGTACGTTTTATCAATTCTAAACTTTTCAGTAACTCTCCATTAGCCCACCAAGAGTTGGGTATCATGTGCCATGAAGTGTGAAATAGGCCAAAAACCCTAAGAGTCAGTACATCCACTGGTAGGTGGTACTGCCAGGCTGCAGAGCTAGCTCTGAACTATCTATCCTAAGGAGTCAAGAACATGTAATCCTGACATAGACAGGTTGAGTCTGAAATGAAGGAAGACCAAGGTATCACAACTTAGAAAATGAATATACAGTATCAGACAACCCTGTGCATGAAATAAACTTTTTCTGAGACTCAATTCTATGTCTGAGAGATTGAGGACCACTCATGTCAAAGGAATATTCGTTTTGAGGATGAAATCTGATCATTGTGAATATACTTTACAATCATTAAAACAGTATAATAAAGACAAATGAGAGCTTAGGTTATAACTTATTAAACACAAACACTAACAATGTAGTATAAAAAAAGTAGTGTCTATTTCCTATTTGCATTTTTCTAATCAATACTTAGGTGATCTATTACTTTTCCCCTAAATGAACTTAATAATCATTTCCATGTTGCACTTGTTTCTTTCTATTAGTAGTCAGCAATCCCATATAGTTTAAAGTCAAATGATCTTAAACTTGAATAGGAAAGGCAGAATGAGTGAGTGAACAAAGGAGGCAAGGATCAAGATATACCTAAAACCTTACCATTCTAGATTTTGCTTCTCAGACTTGACAAAGATAGCTATCATGCACAAATTAAGGAAAAGAGCGTTTTCTAGCATTAAGCTTAAAAGCAAATAGTAAATTACTTTATAGACTAATGATTTATGCTTTGGTTACTAGCTATGGACAATACCAACTTCTCAAGAGGCAGTTTCAATGCTGAAGAAATCCAAAAAAAAAAAGGAGATGGTTGATTAATCCCTAAGGGTGAAAGCATCATCAAACCACAACCTGAGAAATTCTAGCAACACATATTAAAAATGACTAGTTATCCCATTGCATATTAATGTTTTCATGAAAAAAGTAATTTCAAAACAAAAAATTTATAATAAAATTTCTCTTATCTGCTTCTGCATTCAAACTGTTGCTCTACACTGTTCTGTTGAAGTAAGGAAAATCCAGCTTCACAAGAGCAAAGGTAAACAAAGAACTCAATACAATCCTTGAAAGTATCTCAGGTTCCCAGAATACATTTCAAGAACTGCAACATAAGATAAATACAAGCCAAAGCCTTTGTTTAAAGGGCTTACTATACTAACTGGTCAAAAATAGTGCATAAATCAATCTAACTGCTATGGAATACTCAAGTGATGAGCACAACACTAAGAAAAAATATTAAGTAGTAACAATGTGCAAGGCATGTTTCAAAATACCAATAAGCAAAACCTGTATCATTTCAAAAATCATTTAGAGCTCATCACAGTATATAAAACCAGAAAAGCAAAAATGTTTGTAATGAAAATGAAATAAAAACTATTTTTGGTTTAATACATTTTACCACAAAGCCTAAATATACCTTATCCTGTAAGATTCCAGTCCATCATTTTTAACTATGAAGGATCTTTTATGTAGTATAGGTTGAGAAGGAAGAGAAGGGAAAAAAGGTAACACAGTTATTTTAAAACAAAACCTCAAAGAATAGTTTTCCAAGTATTACTTGTATTCATTAAAAATATAAGGCAAAAGACTCAAAATTCTATCATAGTAGTTTATTAGGAGAGGCAGAATGGGACTTCATGTCTGACTGTCCAAATTAACTATTAACTTTCAACAATCCATCAGTCCATTGGATCAATTTCTGTTTATGTAAAGATTGATATTTTATGACTTGTTTCCTAAAAACCTTTAAACATAGGGAGAATTTGTTTTAAATAGATTAAAATGTATTCTAATTTATAGCTACTACATAAGTCTGTGGAATTCTGTTATAAATCTAAAATCCCTAGTATGGGATTTGAGCAATTTTATTTTATCTACATTTTGAAATACATCGCTAACTCCATCATCCAAAAAATATTATTTCACCACTGCCCATGAATTAATCCAAACTGTGCTTTAAAAAAATAAAATAAAAACAATAATTTGGTTGCCTAGAAAGATAATGCAACAATGAACTAAATCACCACTAATACACTCTTTACTTACCTTTTTTCAGTTGAATTCTGCATAAAATATGACATAAATTTTAAGACTGAAGCTATCTGTGGTGTATGTTGGTGGCTTATCCTGATCCTCTGATCAGGATCCTCTGATCCTCTGATCTGCTTTTTAGGTTTCACTAAAAACAATGAGAACTCAGAATATATAATTTCATGCCCATAATGGGAAAGAAAATTGACAGAAGAGGTATTTCATAATTCTTATGATAAACTAGAAGATGCAAAGATAGAAAGCACTTTAACCTCTAACGATAACATTGAAATTGACCACAAAAGGAAAATCTCAGACTGCATTTTCAGATGGCATAACCTACATAGAATTTCTCACAATCAACAATCAATGAGTAAACAATATATTTCTAAAAAATAAAAGGAAATGTGATATTCTCACAGAGCAGGGAGGAGTTTATCATGCAATATTTTCGTAAGAATGCAGACTGCTATTTTGGTAAAAGGACACATGATACATCCTTCATTTTTGAATTCTAAAATTTAACTTGATAGAGTTTGCAGTGGGTAAGCATTGAATGCAGGTGTATACAAAGGCAACTGAATGAAAACAAATGATACAGAAATGTTTTTAAAGCAGTAAACCGATTCTTCTAATATTCCTACAAATCTAAAACTGAAGATTTCCCCTTAATTATCAAATCAAAGATGACTATTCTCCCTTTAACAAAATTATGAACCAATGAAAGTTTCAAAAAGTTTTCAAATATTAAATTTGATAATGTACATGAAAAAAAAAGACCCAAAAGAAATAATATACTAAAATCTATTAAGAAATTATTTGAAATCTCAAATCAGTATTTAGATGAACATGTTCCACATTCACATCTGACAATTGATGAGTAGTTTGTCATATTCAAACAATGTTGCCCATTTCAGGGACATACACCTTCAAAAGCTGGAAAATACAAAATAAAGATCTGGACAGAATATGACACAGAAATGTCATAACTTGGAAAATGGGCAATCCACACAGAAATTCATAAAAAAAGGTGAGAACGAAGAGTATCACAATAATTACAAAAACTGACAAATTTAAAAATTCTGTCCAAAAGCAGTTTATAAAATTATTTTCATATGTTTATAATTGCTTTAGTATTCATCAAGAAATTTTCATCAGAAGTGGCTTACTATCCAGCAAGAAATTTTCCTTTGCTTGTAGTATCAGGAAGAAAAGGGATGAACAATAAATTTTATAAGAGGACAGCTAAAGAAGCCACTGTACACAGTTTGGATTTCAAATCTACTTGATGATTCTGTTTTTGTTTTTGTTTTTTTGAGACCAGGTCTTGCTATTTTTGCCCATGGAACCGCAGGCTCTCGTTGTCCGGGGCACCACAGACTCAAGCAATCCCCAGCCTCAGCTTCCCAGGTAGCTGGGATTACAGGCGCGCACCACCACGCCCAGCTATTTTTTTTTTTGGAACTAGGCCTCGCTACGGGCCCCAGGTGGCGGGACTCCAACCACGATCCCTAGCCCTGGCCACTTCATAGGCTGAAGCTTACAAGCACGAGCCACCGTGCCGGGACAGCTAGGTATAGAAGTTGCAGGAACTAAAAAGAGAAATTTTATCTTACCCTCTAACCACAATGTTCTTTAGCACAGTTGAAGAATAAAAAAGAAGGAAAAGGTCTATGTTTTTCATGTGAATACAAAAACTAAAACACAAACAAAAAAACTAAAAAAAAAAATATTACTATAACTGTAATAAGAATATCTGTGAAGGTCAGGCATGGTGGCGCATGCCTGTAGGTGGCAGCCTAGGAAGCCACAGCTGGGGCCAGGGGTCACGGTTCCAGTCCCAACGGGGGCATGTAGTGAGCCCTAGTCCCAAAAAAATAGCTGGGTGTGGTGGCATGCACCTGTAATCCCAGCTACCTGGGAAGCTGAGACTGGGGATGCTTGAGTCCATGGTACCCCGGGCAATGTGAGCCTGCAGTTCCATGGGCAAAAATAGCGAGACCTAGTCTTAAAAAAAAAGAATATTTGTGAAATGCATTTAAATGCTGGCATGTATTCACTACAGGGTTGCTATGTAAAAAAATATGAATTTTTAAAAGTTTTAGATATATGCAGAGATTTGTTATAATGGGGGGGGGGGTGGAAGGTCTGGTAAACCAGAAAGAAAAAAAATTCTAATAAGCTGTTTTACAGTAATTAAAGTAATTTAAATTGTAAAAAATTGAAGTATTTCTATCTATAACTATGTATTTTCTAAATAGCAAAACTATTTCTTCTGGTATGCTAAGACTTAAACAAGTTCTTAAAAGGTTTGTGGAAAAGCAAAAATGCTAAACACATAAAATATAAACAAATACAACACACTTCTAGAAAATAAAAGGAAATACGATATTCTCATTCAGTAGGAAGGACTTTATGCAATATTTGATACATTATTTAGTAAATTAAATCACCGTATCTTTAGACTCTTGAAAAATGGAGAGCATAGATGAGGTTAGGGGAAGGAACAAGGTGACTGACATGGGAGTAATGGTGGAGGGCTAGTGATGCATGCACATCCACCATGAAATGTAACTCCAAAATTATATGGATACATAAATGACAAAAAATAAACTATCTTTGAAACAACATGATAGAAAGTCAAATGTTTGTTTTCCTCTCTGAAGCAGATCAACTATTCAGAATTATATATTTAAAATGTCAAATATTTCTCATCTTTCAAAAGCTATTTTTGAACCAACAAAATGTCATCAATAATCTCTAACTTCCCAGTACCAAAAACTATAGTTTATTTTCTATTTACAAAAATTTATATGAGAGAAAAAATTGATATGGTGTAAATGTTCTCTTGAATTAAGAAAACAAATCTCTTTCTTTGTCCTCCCTCCCCTAGTAAAAAAGGTAACGATGAGTAGTAAAACACAGAACTAAAGCAGCAGTACTGTACTTGAAAGTCTAACTGGAAAGATTGGGCTAAAATGGAGAGACAAGATTTGTAGTTTTCTAACATGAAAGTACTTTTTTTTAAATTTATCATAGTCCACTACTACTATAAGAGACCCAAACAAACTTACAAAAGGGGCAAAATTTTTCTGACATCTACTTTCTCTTTCCCCCAATTATCCAAGGTTCTGATGTCAACTAGTAGCCCAGTTCCCCAACCTGAGTAAGTTGGTCCTATCCTCCAAAATTGCTCCCCAACAACTACTTCTAAATGTTTGGTTTTTGGGGTTTGTTTGTTTGTTTGTTTGTGGTATGAGTTTACCTGCAGTAGTACTAATGCCAAAATAGCACCCTATAGAACACTTGGTAATTGCAAAGAGAACAGTCAGAATGGAGTTTTGTCACCAACTCATCCAAGAGACCAATGTTAGGATTACTAGTAGGATAACTCTAATTTACCTTCTTTCAGATGTTGTAGTAACATGAAGAACATGGCATGACTTATGTATTCCTGTTAAAAATACTAAGGTTTGATCCACTCAAACCTTCAGGTTTAATTTCGAGTTCAGACAACAGGAAACAGGGTACCATTTAAACTCCCATGAGGAAGATACTATCGGTACAATATAGAATGAGTTATTCTGAAATGAGGTAACAAAAAAAAAAAAAAAAAAAACAAAAAAAACCACAAAGCAGAGAACTTAACTAAACTTAAAACAGGAGCAGCTGGCTTTTTAAACCCAATCACTCATAGATTCATCCTAGCCCATGTGAACCTTAAGAGGTGGCAAAAACAAGATTTATTCACTAAGAGGACAAAATAGACAAAAGTCACAAAGCTACAAAATGGCAGCTGTCCCACCTTCAAGTCAGATGAAGAAACCAAAATGGCACTGTCAATCCTCCTCAAAAGGCACAGTTAATCACTTCAAGCCAAATGAAGAAACGAAGCACCCGTCATCACTCTTTCTTCAAAAGTGGGAGATTCAAATCCAATGAAGAAACCAAAATGGTGTTGTCAATCCTCCTCCAAAAGACACAACCCCAGCATTCTTTGTGCTTCAACTTTAGAGAGACCCAAAATCACCAAGACTCGCTTGAAACAACTGCAGTAGCAACCACTTCAGACATCTCAGGATGAAAACAGCAACTCAGCAAGTTCTCTTCAGGTTTCCAGACAATTTCCAAACTTTACAGTTTAAAAGTTAAAGCAAGTTTTCAAATACCATGTTCCCAATTAGCTTACAAAGGGGAGAACTTAACTAAACCATATAGTTGTTGTCCTCTAACATGAAAGTTTTTTTTTTTTTTTTTAATCATAGTCCGTTACTGCTATAAGATACCCAAACAAACTTACAGAAGGGGGCAAAATTTTTCTGACATCTACTTTCTCTCTCCCCCAATTATCCAAGGTTCTGATGTCAACTAGTAGTAGTAGCCCAAGTTCCCCAACCTGAGTAAGTTGGTCCTATCCTCCAAAACTGCTCCCCAAACAACCACTTCTAGATGTTTTCCAACATGCTTCCCTGGGCTCTTCACCAGCCCAGGGTGGGGATGGAAGCCCATAGCTTGCCTCTCTCCCTGCCCTGCTGCCTCACAAGGCAGCAGCAGTTCCCAAGCCTCCAGCCTCCTTGGGCTCCTCTATTCTCTCTCTTCTTCTGCTCCCCCTCTCTCTCCTTCCCTCCTTAAACCCCTGACTTTGATCCTCCGGCTAGAAACGTTGACTTCTCCAAGTCTCTGCATACCAGGTCACAATAGCTGCAATCATAATGCAAGCACTATCATGCTGGGGGCCACACACATCCCCCACACCCCATTTCACCACAGTACCCTTATCAATTGTACAAGGCTACTAGTCTGATCATGTCATAAAAATATATTGAAGGACCTATACAAATTTAAAATAAACACAAACAAATTTAACTCATGATTGAACTCCAATTCCAAATAATAATTACTAAAACATACATTTTGGAGACAAGAGGAAAATGTGAATACACTAATTTAATTCATGATTGAATCCTGATTCCAAAATATACTACTAAAACATACACTGTAAAGACAAGAAGAAAATTTGAATATATACTTCATACACAGATTGCAGGGATTATTCTTAGATTTCTTAAATGTGATTAAAGTATGTGTGGCTACATAAAAGTAAATCTTAAGAGACACATACTGACATATGTAGTATTTACGTGTGAAGGGTCATGCAATCTGCAACGTGCTTTGAAAATGTTCAGCAAAAATCAGTGAGATTATCAGATAAAGCAAACATGGCAAAATGGCAACATTAAAACCAGTGGCTACGTTTATGTGTTCAAAGGGGCTATTCTTCACCTTTTCAATATATTTGGGGTAAAAAAATTACTTTAAAAAATGTAAAGTTAAAAAGTGAACTCAAAAATAGAAACGTAAAAGCAGTAGCAAATGAAGTGTAAAAGGTGTTTCTTAATTTTTTTAGGTAAGCCACCTTTCCTAGTCTCCTCAATCATCCCCCTCCCCCCCCCCCCCCCCCCCCCCCCCCCCCCCCCCCCCCCCCCCCCCCCCCCCCCCGGGAAGGGGGCAGGTTTTGAATGAGGAATCAAGGCTAGTACTTCCTAGATACATGACCTCATTAAAGACCTTTCCCTGAGGCTGTTTCCTCAACCTTCAAAACCCTTCTATCAGCACAATTTACAAAAAGGTTAGGAGGGACAAATCCGGGATATCAGCATTAAAACACCAAGAGTACACAGACCTGGGGTTGGCAAAGTAATCCCTCAAAAACAGGACACCTCACAAATGCTAAGGTTCCTGTAACTTTAAAACACTCCTCCCAAGCTTCAATTTTGTGTCGTGGTCTAAATAACACCCACACCAAACCTGAAAACAATAAATATTAAGTTCACAGAATTTTGAGAAAACTAACAGATCTTTGCAAACAAAGCGGATCCCTCAGAGAATGTCTCAGTGCTTGCAGACGTGGGGACACTTTGACGTTTCCCCTCCTAGCAGATTTCTCCTTAAAAGCGTTAAAAACTTGAGAAAATTGGAAGGAATTCCTTCCACCTCTAGGACAGTGTAAAGCCTCGAAGTGAAAGCCGCCTTTCTGCCTCACTGCATGAAACCTAACAGCTCAGAAAACTGTGCATTCAACTCCACGCTTCTCCTCAAGGCCCTTCTGGAGACAATAACGGAACTTCTCCAGAGGGCGGGGAAGTCCCTTCGAGAGAGTGAGGGTGTGTGTGTGTGTGTGTGTGGATGACTGGTGACCTGGGCGAGGAATCGGGGCGCCTGGGTTCCCCGGGCCTGAAAGTTCAGAACTCCCTTGGGTCTCCCGGCCACGACGGAGGAGACCCGCGAGGGCTGTGGCGAGAGGGGCACGGGTCTCTGCCGACACGAGCACCCAATGTACGGAAGACCTCCCAATGTACGGGGAGCAGCCATCAGAGTGAAAAGCCAAAACCGAGCTGAGGAGAGACAGAAACACAGGCCCCAGGTGAAAAGACGACGGGGGAAGACGACGGAGGAGGCGGAAGGGAGGCGATGGAGGCGGCGGAGGCGGCGGCCTGCGCGGCCCCGGCCTTCCGCACAGAGCAGGCTGCCGCTTCGCGCCGGGATCCCTCCCCCGCCGGGGCCGGCGCAACATGGCGGCCAGGCCGTCGCCGCGCAGTCGGCCCCCTCCCCCGCGCCTGGGGCGCCTTTGGTGACCCGCGCCGGCCTCGACACCCCCAGCCCAGCGCACCCGGAGGCGGCGCAGGCCGCGCGGGAGGACCTCAGCCTGCAGCAGCGCGGGGCGGGCGGGGGCGGGGGCGCTTACCGTGAGCGGAGCGGATCGGCCTGACTGGGGCCCTGAGGAGGAGGAGAAAGAGGAGGAGGAAAAGGAGGAGCACGAAAAACTACACGGCGGCGACAGCGGAGGCTCCCATTGCGGAGCAAGCGGTCGAGTCGTGAGAAGGGGGGTTGGGGGCGCTCTCATGGAGCCTGCGCGCTGCCTCATGGGTAGGCTCCGGGTCAGCCTCTGTGCGTCCGAGCTCCCTATCTTCCCGCCGACGCGAGAGGCGGGTGCGGGCATGTGCGCCGGGTCGCAGGCCCTCGAAGGCCGCTGGGCCCGCCACGCGCCAGACGCGGGCAATGGCTAGGGCCCGGGCCGACGGGACCGTGGGTATCAGCCTGCCTACCTGCTTGCCGGCCGACCAAGTACAACAGTTCCGAAGCCCGGGCTGCACAGAATCTGAAGGCGTGGAAATGAGAGTTCCAGGTCCTCCTCCCTGTGTGTCCTGAGGCATGAAGAGTTAAGGTCAAGGGAGAGACATCTTAAAAAAAAAAAAAAAAAAAAATTCCAAACATTGCGTCTCAGAGACAAAGACATAAACCAAGAGAAAAAGGAGTGAAATCAGGTTCTTTTAATAATTGGCTGATTTTGCCAAGTTTCTCTTAAACGTAAGTTTGCTTGTCTTCTGCCATAGAGATGCTTGTAATAACTGTAAAAAATAGATGTATTTACAAGACTACTTGCCAAGATATTCTAGCATAAACTAAACACTGTTTCTGATCTGTAAGGAAATTTGGCTCTCCCAGTTCCCCTCACAAGATCAAGGACAACAAATGGTCCAGTTCTCTGGAGTGACTTAACTTGCAGTCTCCTTATCGCACTGAGTGAATTGTACTGATTCTTCTTACCTTTTTGAGTTAGTTTCGCCCGACTTTTCTCCAGTGATGATCATTACACTTGCTTCCTTACTGATGACCACTACTAGATGAGTCTTTTCCAGTGGCCATCTGATTCTTCCCTAGAGACCTGACATAGCTACAATTTAATCGTGACTCAACTGGACCATATTTCCCTTTCTTGGTGATATGAAAAATAAGCCTAATAGGAAAAGACAATACTCAAGAAACGGAAAATTACGAGTTCAAAACCTAAAGGATTCTTAAATTATGCTGTCTCAAATATAGTTTTGTTTTGTTTTTGTTGTTTTTTTTTTGTTTGTTTTTGTTTTTTTTTTGAGACTAGGTCTTGCTATTTTTGCCCGTGAAACCGAAGGCTCTCGTTGCCCGGGGTACCACAGACTCAAGCAATCCCCAGCCTCAGCTTCCCAGGTAGCTGGGATGACAGGTGTGCGCCACCACGCCCAGCTATTTTTTTGGAACTGGGTCTCGCTACAGGCCCCAGGCGGGACTCGAACAGCGATCCCTAGCCCCGGCTGCTTCATAGGCTGAAGCTTACAAGCACGTGCCACCGTGCCCGGCCTAAATATGGTTTTTAAAAGCACAACTTGTTATGGAAGGGAACTTAGATTTCACTCTTCTAGTCTTTTTCTCAGTTTACAGACATACAAAGTTAACTTTGTCAGCCTTGAGAGCTAATTTAAATCCGGGGGAATGAATGATGCCAACCAAACTTATTATAGGCTAGTGTATAAGCCAAAGTTGTCGGTTTTCTCTTTTTTTTCCCTTGTTGAAGAACTACCAGGAAGACAAGGAAACTCTGACAACTCATTTTCACACGCGCGTGCATACATGCAAACGTTATATGGAATGCCTAATGAGTAAATACAAAGGATGCCAAATTATTACAAAGGATACCTAATCATGCTTAATGAATTGGCACACAAGAAATAAATTGATTTATTTAACCTACTCCATCCTTAAAATTCTTTCCTTGGTTTTTAGAATAACCACTTTTTTGATTCTTTTGGCTTACCGTCCACATCTTCCCATCATTTTTTAAAGAAGTTCACATCCTTTGACTTGTTATATTTTTAGCCCCTTTACATGCTGTGCATGCTCTCTAAGTATCCTCATAGTACTCATTTTTATTACATAATATCTTGTTTCACACTCTTCCCTGACTGTAATAGCCTCCATTCCAATTCCAAGAATGACTTATCCAACAGCCAAAAAGTATGAGAATTACTTTCACTTCCCTATAGAGCCAAAGTAAAATGGAATCACTAATATCAAGGACATAAAGGAGCCAGTCAATGCAGGGACATAAAGAAAAATTAACCTCAATTTACAGAAATGTACAACTCTTCTTGAGAAATCAGCAGAGGTCAATAGCCAATCCTCAAATGTCAGGTCTGACACCAAATAAAAAGGAAGGCCATTAGACAGTCATTCAGCTGAAAAAGCCAAATAACTATTTTCCCCACAGCCACCCTCCCCCTTAGTCTGTAAGCAGCTTAGAACACATTACTCCCATAGACTTGAGCTTCCCAGCTTATAGGTCTAAACCCTTGCAATAAATTAATTCTATGCTTTGTTTTATTAATGTGTAAAGTTTGTTTTTTGATACTTTTAACCAATTTTTGTTTCAGAAAGCAATCAGCATGAAACCTAGGGTTGATTTTTCTTTTTCTGATTGTGAGCAAAAGAAGTTGGCTCTTTAAGTGATATGACATTAGATTATGAATAACAGAAAAAATACAACCTACCCCCACTACACTTGTTTGTGTGTGTGTGTTGATTTTTGTTTGTTTGTTTTGTTTGTTTTGCTACTAAAGGGAGAGGATGAAAACAAGTCTAACACATCAAGGAGAGTTGGATAAGTCAGAGGAAAAAGAAGGGAATCCCTGAGAACATCATAAACTTCTAAATCAAACCCAACCAGAACTCCATGCTGCCTCTAGACTTTCTCTATTACATGAGTTGACAAACTCCCTTTTCCATTTAGCCTGAATAGTCCAAAATAAGACCGTGGCATAAAAATTAGTTCTAACTAAAGGTATTTGAGCTACTGAAATTCCTTACCTACCTAAAAATAGAGCCTTCTGAAAGAATTGAATTGTCATAAATCCCCTCCCGGAAAACAGTCAGGGAATACTGACACACCATTATCATTATCTCCCATCTATTCACCATTTATGTTTTCTATCTCCATCTATTCTATCTCCCATCTATTTTTTCTCCCCCAGAATTATTTGTTTTGCCAATTAGTACCTCTCTCCCGCATCCCTGCACCTATTAAGATGGTATTTAAGTCCCAAATTCTAACCATCCCTTTGAGGCACATTTCTTTGCAGACTACATAATAAGGAATTAAATCTTTCTTTTCTCTCATTAATCCATCTTTGATCAAATTACAAGCCCCTAACTACAAACCTAAGGGAGAAGAGAAATTCTCCCACCCTGACAAAACCAATTTGAATTGAATTTTCTGTTTACTGCAATTACAAACATTCTAACTATGATGGAAACATTGGTAAATATTCACATGTTATTTTCCTCTCACACACCCAGAAAACTCACATTTCCAAGCTTCTTAGTTCTAAACAGTTATGTAACCATTTCTGGAATGTAGACAGTAGCAGTGATTGCTAAGTCTAAGCCTGATTTTTAAAACCTCCAGTGAATTATAATTCCTTTTTGTTTTTCATACATCAGTCAAATAAAACTGAGAAGGTAAGGGTGGTAGCAATATTAAATGGTAGGACATCAGTCTCTTGGTGTTTCATGAAGTACATCTGCCACACTGATCCTTACTGGACTGATTAAAACAAACCTGTGTTAGGTTTAGAACACTAAAATTTGAGAGTTGTTTGTTACAATAGCTAAAATCACTAACTCTGTTTAATAATAGAAGTGGTGATCAAACAAAAACTACCATAACAACAACAAAACCTACAGTTAAATAGCATTAATTTAGTACCGCAGACATGGAAATTAAATGCATTAGACTGGATAACTGAAGATTCATATTAGGCACTAAACTCTTCCATACAATATTTTATTATACAAATTCATAATTTGTACCTCTAAAGGAAGCATTCAAAAAATAAGTGTAGTGAATTTTGGTGGTTTTTTTTTTTTTTTCCTGATGTGACTTCAAAGCACTACCAGAGATTAGAATTAACCAATTTACAGAGGTGAAAGGGATAGGGAGAATTGAACAGGATTGAAAAACACTACTTCTAGATTCCTAGGAGAAAGAAAATACTGTGAAAGGCTTTGAACAGGGAAACTACCCCTTTTTTTTTTCTTTTCAAATAGCCTCAAAGTAGGACCTATCACTTTTCCTCTCAGTTTTATTGAAGTATAATTCGCAAAACTGTTTATACGTAAAGTATATAATGTGTTGATTGGATATACTTACCCACTGTGAAATAGAACTTGCAAGTTTGGGGTCCCTAGGTGCCTCTTCGTCTGCACACTAACAAAATAATTACCAAACTCAGATCACTTCTAGTTATTTGATGTATATGTGGTACATTGAGAAAGTGTAAATTAGCAAATTTCAACTATATAAGTTTTATATTGTATATGAACTTACTCGTCATATAACTGAAAGTTTGTACTGTTTGCTCAAAATCTTACAATAGGAGCTAGTAAATTGATCAAGAGATTCAGTCAAGAAAGCATAAATGTAAGGCAGTCTATAGAACTATGTCTCCTGAGGTGTTGGTGTTTCAAACATTACTCTGATATTTCAAACATTACTCTTTGTTATTTCTTCACTTTTTCTGCATACTCCCTTTACCCCAAGTTTCACTGTACTTTTACTTCCAAAAGCCAGGATCTGTAACTCTTAGGCAACTGTACTCAGGCTACTGGAGCTTCACCTGTCTTTACAGAGATGGGAAGTTCCAGGGAACTTATATTTCTTTAGGGCTATCTCATTAAAAAAGACCAATTATGCAGACTTATAAAAGCCCTGGATCCCCTGTGTTGTGTGGAAATAACTTCAAGGTATAAATTATACTTTGGAGTTTCCTTGTAGGGTTAGATTGAAGCTACCTTCGGCATGGTTTTGTGTTAAGTTGCACCCTTTGCTGTGTACAATAAATTGAGGTGGCCCATAGGAGAAAGGGGAGATATTGGAAGAGAGACACTTGGAAGGAAAGACACTTGGGGAAGCAGCTTATAGTCCTTGGCCGAGGCAATGGTAAGAACCCTTACCTTGACTATGTAGACTATATAGGACATTTTGCATTTTGAGTTGTTCTTATGCCAGCACTCTGGGATCTGCTTAACCCCTTTCCTATAGTTGCCACCAGAACTCAAAGTTATGGCAAGCATTGAGGCCTCAAATGCCTCATTTTGGAAGTATGTTTGACCCAGCATTTGTACACAAAAAGGATGCATAATTTTTGAAATATTAGGGATATCCTTTCTCTCCATGCACAAAAATTAAAGATCTTTCAGGAAGTATGTTTGACCCAGAATTTGCACACAAAAGGATAGATAATTTTTGGAATATTAGGAATATCCTTTCCACACATATGAATTAAAGATCTTTCAGGTTAAGAGTATGCTTTTTTTTGTCTTTGTGCACATAGTCAAACCCTTTTTTAGAACATGTCCCATAATAGTTTGTCCTTAACATGTCCTTTATTCATGCAGTAGCAAGCCAAGTTTGGACTGGTCCAATAACATGCAACTTAGGTGAAAACTTAGTTCAGCAATAATTCTGAGTGGTCTGTGGTGGGTCAGCTTTGTATCAATTCACTCAGGATGTAAATTTCTTTGAACATGCCTGGGCTTGCCTGAATGTTTTTAGGGGTCAACCTTCAGCAGTTTCCCTACTCTGTTTTAGTTATCCAAATTCAAATGACTCCAAAATATTTTATACTACTTGTCACTGTGTTATATCAGGTTCATGATCTCTAGAGTGCTAACACCCACAAATCAGGAAGGTTTTACTTACTACTCATGCTAAATGTATATAACCATAATCTGAATTTATTGCTGGTGGTGGGGAGGTTGGGGGAATTCACACTAGAACATAAGTTAGTTCAATTAGCAGCAAAAGGCGGAAGGTAACAAACCTTATGCAAAACTCAAGTGATTGGCACAGGGAGTATACATCTACAGGAAGGGGAGTTAACCTTGTGGTGGTTGAAGGGGGAAGGTCTCTAATGAAATCTTAAAAGAAGGCTTCAGGACTTCATAGGGATGGAGTCCATGAACATCTCAAACTACTTCAGATTCAGTGCTTATATTGATTCTGAAATTGGGTGCAAAATGGGGCAGAACCTTCAAATCCAAACAAGCCATAGAAAAAAGAAACAGCACTTTTAAAATGCGGCTTCTGCCACCCAGGTTCCCTCAGGTTTGTACCACCCATGCATAGCAGTTGCCAGTCAAAATGCAATTTAACAACAGGGTTTTATTTACAAGAAAAAAAATTTTTTTTTAATTCTTTAAATCACAAACTCAGTAAAATGGTTTTTGGGATATCTCCCTCCCTCAGGGCCGCCACCATTCTTTCACACCCCACTCTTTGTAGTTTGCTAGGCTGTTAAGTCCATCAGTCTCTTTCTTTCCTGGGGTAGTGTTCTCTCACTGGGTGAAGGATTGTGTTCTTGGAATCAGGCGAGCCTTGATGGCAGGTTTTCAGTCTTAAGTTTGCATTGGGCAGCCAGTCTATTTTTATTTGTGGTCTGTCCATGCTTTCTTGTTGGAGGCTGTCTTCTCCAACCCCATCTCTGTTGTTTTGCTGCTTTACCTTATGGTTCTGGCATCAGGTTTAGGTGGGGGTCTCACCCCCTGCAATTGCTGGTGAAGAGTTTCTCTGTGGAAACAGGCAATTGTGATTGACCATTGTAGATCATCACCTCTGCCTCAGTTTGCAGCTTTGCTATGGGGCCAATGCCCCCAGCCTTTGGCTCTCCTTTCCTCTCCCGTACAGTGGGGAAGGGCTCTCCCAGAAGGCATCTCCGAAATGAGGTCTTGGGTCTTCCAGACCTGGCGAGTGCATAGGTGCACTTCATGATATGGTGTTTCCATAGATGTTTCTCCTGTCTCACCTGGATTGTTTCTTTTGATTGTCCATATGCTGTGTCCAGCTCAGGCTTGTAGGCAGCATTTTTACCTGGTCCCTCATCTGTTTTATGATGGGGTTTGTGTTATGTATGTTCTTCTTCCTCCTGAAGATTAGCTGGAGAGTGATGAAATGAAGGGGGCATCCCCCCACCTGCCCTCACGCTGGTACCTCCCTTCATGGGGGCGGGGCCCAGATGTCCATGCTTGTGCCATCCCAATCCCCCCTTGGACTGGGCCTAGGGGCAAATGCCTCAGCCAATCTGGGCTGCAGATGGCTGCCATGCAACAATCATCCACTAGTGGATGGGGTACAACCCCATCCAGCCCCCCCTCCTGGGCTCTCCAGACTTGGGGGGGCTTACCCTGGGGTCTTCCCTGCCCTTGCTCTCCGCTGGCTATGGGAGCCCCAGGCCGCATGGAAACCTCAAGGCCGACCCAGACCCAGCTACCCCCAGTGGTGTGCAGCTGGCCTGCATGCCCCTGCGCCCTCTGGACAAGAGGACGCTACCTGACCGGGGTCTCCCTTCCAGATGCTTCAACCTGGAAGGGGTGTGGCCCCTCCCACCCAAACCTAAGGTGGAAAAGGTGGAGACCGGGGGCATTAAGGAGGCCTCTGGGACGACCTGGCTACCCCCGGCAGTGTGCAGCTGGCCTGCATGCCCCTGCACCCTCCGGATAAGAGGAGCAATGCTCCCTGTTCAGGGTCTCACTTCCAGGCACGACCTATTTACAAGAAAACAGGGAAAACAAAAGGTCCTTAAAGCCACAAGTGGCCTGTTATCTTACCCCAGTCAGCATTTTTAGTCCCAAAGTTTCCAAAAACCCATACCCATGATGGTGCCCCTTTGTCCCTTCAAACCTGAGGCGGGCACTCTGCAGAGTCCAGTCTTTCTCCAGCATCTCCTCTTTGCTTCTTCTCTCTCCAGTGTTCTGAGCTGCTTCGCTTCTTTAGGGCTCTTCAAACTTCTTCAACAAATGCTGATCCCAAATCAGCTTTTCAAATCCCTGGCCATCTTCAGGTACCAGCTCACTCTTCCAGGATGCTTCCACCCAGCCTGGCCATGGGCTTTTTACCAGCCCACCATTCTCGTGTCTCCCCTTCCCTAAAGTCTCTCAGTCTCTGCTCCTTTCCTTTTATGTCCCTTTTTTTTCCCCTTTGTCTCCTAAAACCAAGGGCTCTAATTTCCCTCTACACACCCTTTTGGTGATACATTTTCTCTTTCCCACCCAGGATTTGCAACAAAATAAAAGTGCGCTTATCTTGTTTAGGCTTTTTTATGGCATCAATTTCCATATTTTAATACTACCCATATTGGGGTCCCAGCTTCATTAATATTGACCATATTGGGGTCTCAATACCACTTTTAGAGGTGTATTTTTGGACCACCTATTAATTTTGACTTAGATGGGGCCTCTCTGTATTCAGGTTTTTATCTGTCCTTACTTTCTGCATGTTATTTTATCACTGTTTTTTGTAAACAGGTGGTTGCTTTTTCATTGATAACTTAAGTTGCTCTTTCTCAGCTGCCCCTGACTTTCCATCAGTCAGGGTCACATAAAATATCTGGATCAGTCAGGATCATTATAACAGCATTATATGTGACAGTGCCAATAGAGGACAACAGAGGGATACTGAAAACCGAGAGGAGAAAGAAGAGCTTTGCTTCTTCCTGTTTGCTTCTATTTGCTTTATGCTGTCAAGAATCCAGCAAATTTTCATTTGGCCCAGCAGCAACAATTTATCCCTATAATGGAGACAGAATCTAGGGTACCGTTTATCAAACACTTGCAGAATTAGTTTCCTTGCACCTCCACAAGGACAACACTAGTCACTGTGACCTCCTTCTCAGAGAACAGGATTCTGGCTCTCCAATACTCTTTCCGGGGCAGAGACTCCAGCACCAGCTGAGCAATACCACATTCTCAAAGGTTCGAGTTTCAGCTCCACAGGGTCAGTCCTCCACATTTCTAAATGTTTATTATGGATTACATAGGTGTTCCCCCTCCCTCTCCATATGATGATATCTGGAGATAGAAACTATGAGAGGTGGTTAAGATCTCCCTCTTTCTCCCCTTCCTCATCTTCCTCTCTGAATGTGGCAAGGCTAAGCTAAGCTGCTTACAAGCCTAGAAATAGCTTTCAAAATCAGACTGAATTACACCACGGACTTTCTTGATTCTCCAGAGACAAAAAGATGATAGATAGAAGACAGACAGACAGACAGACAAATAGATACTGTCTTCACCCCCAGTATAGATAGATAGATAGGTACTGCCTTCACCCCCAGTATAGTTCAACATGTCTTGTAACTAAGATTTCAAAACTAATAGGGGGAGTAACTGCTGTGTCTTTGACTTTCTTAATAAGAGTGTCTTTTATACTTACTTTCCTTCAATTCTCCCATCTTATATTCGGTGTAAGAATGATGGGAGCTGTAGAGTGTTCCTTTAATTCTTAGGTCATCAGATCAAGAGAAGTGATAATCTAGATATTAATGGAGAGATCTGCGTACCCTTGGGATGTTAAACTGGATGCAATGCTTATATGGGACTTCAGATAACATAGCTTGCAGATTAATGCAGATTAGCTTAGTGTGAGGGAGCAAGAGAAAAATGAGTATTTGAGATCAGAAAGGTAGATGAAGGCAGAAATAACTAATTTCCTCCATTGACCATGCTTATTCTTCTTATACTTATGTAACAGACTACTAGAACTGTGATATCTGTAAGTTCTGGTTTGTTATGTTTCCATTTTCATTTGTCTCAAGGTTTTTTTCATTTCCCTTCTTTGACCCTGGGGTTGTTCAGGAATGTGTTCATTTCCACCTACTTGTAAATTTTCTAGCTTTCTGTTACTGATTTCTACTATTATGTTTGTTTTTTTTTTAAATATACTTGGTTTTATTTTTTTCTTCTTAATTGTCCTAAGTCTGGTTTTGTGATATATATAATATATCCTGAAAAATATCTTTTGTGCACCTTAGAATAATGTATATTCTGCTGCTGTTGCATGGAATGTTCTGTATATGCCTGTTAGGCTCATTTGTTCTATGGTGTTCAAATCCAGTTTTATTCTTGGTCCTGTGTCTGGAAGATTTGTTCATTCTTATTAATGTCTTCAACTAGTATTACACTGCTCACTTTTTTTTTCTTCCTTTTATTTCTTTTTTTTTGTTTGTTTTTTTTTTTTTTTTTTTTTTTTTTTTTTTTTTTTTTTTTTTTTTTTTTTTTTTTTTTGAGACTAGGTCTCGCTATTTTTGCCCAGGAACCACAGGCTCTTGTTGCCTGGGGTACCACAGACTCAAGCAATCCCCAGCCTCAGCTTCCCAGGTAGCTGGGATTACAGGCGTAAGCCTCCACGCCCAGCTATTTTTTGGAACTAGGTCTCACTATGGGCCCCAGGTGGGACTCGAACCGCGATCCCTAGCCCTGGCCACTTCATAGGCTGAAGCTTACAGACACGAGCCACCGTGCCCGGCCCTTTTTTCTTCCTTTTATTTCTGTTAATATTTGCCTTCTATATCTGAGTGCTATAATGTTGGGTAAGAAAAACATTTAAATAGTGTTTATAAATCTGGAATGTTTTGTTTCAAAAAGGAAAGTATATAAAGATATTATATAGAAACATCAGATAAGTTAAACAAAAATGAGGAAAGGGGAAGGAAGATTAGAAAACTTTTGTAATGGTCACACTGAAAAAAGCAAACCAGTTTATTAGGAGAGCAAAACTATGTTTGAATTCAAACCAAAAAACTATGCCTCCACTGGGTCATCATAAGAAAAATTCTATGAGTAGTATGCCTTAATCCAAGAGTACTTTTCAATATATCTAGAGAAATGAATGAATTACAAACCCTTTAAGCCGTCTTTTTTAGTGTTTATTTCATCTGAGCTTCAATAGTGAATATCTCTGAATTCAAGATTAATCCCATTGCAAAAATAACTACAATACAGCTATTCATTGTTACTAATTAAGTACAGAGCCTTATGTTTTAACAACGTTTTAACACTGTCAGTAAGTTAAGAGCTGGGGGTAGCATTGACATTTTCTGGTGAATATTAAAATATGCAAAAGCTGCCTATTTAGAAAGTCATTCCACCTGGTACTTGGAGTTGTGCCAAAGAAATAAAGTACTGGAATAAAAATGATGGTCTTCAGAAAGTAATCTGTGTTCTCTCTCAACTACAGATCAATAGATAACTAATGTTGTAAAGTTCCACAACATAAAATATGGCAGCAATAATTTTGGTGTGGAAAATGTTAAATAATACCACCACTCTTTGTCATTTAAATTGCAAGTGCTTGTTGCTAAAATACTTTTATACTAAAATATCCATAGGATGCCAACATGTAAGTATTGTTAATTTCTTATTAGCCAATATTCTACATGACTCTTGCCTGCTTTCTGACTATATTAACCCAAGATTGCCAGAATTAAAATTAATCAAATATGAAAATGGCACTTCAAATGATGTATGGTATATGTGATATATAATGGCATATAAATGAAGCCCTTAATTTCATAACACAAAGGGAGGTGTATTTTAAAAATGGAATAGTCTATGTTGCAAATATTAGAAAGCTATAGTGAAATGACTAAATCATTAGAAGTGAGGCATTGTAGGTCTGGAACATCCTTCAGCATCATAGTGCCACTGATAGTCTCTTCCTCCTTTCCTTTTGGAACTATGACTATATAAATATTAGACTGGATTCTCTCCATATCGCCTCACTTCCTTATATTTCACATCTTTTTTTCTATCTCTGTATAATTTCTACTAAAACATCTTCTAATTTTCTATTATATCTATCCACTCATTTTAAAATTTCACATATTGTACTATTTTCTATTTAATAACATTGAATTTTTTCAAATATGAGCAGTAACTCTTGAATATTCTGATTTAAATGTATTTCTTTATGCATAAATCAGATTTATTAAAATAATCTGTTAATTCCAGTATCACTATATTTTGTTTCTGTACTTTTTCTTATGAGTTCTTTTCCTTGTATGAGTGTGTGTGTGTATATACAAATAACACAAATGGTATGTGCATGTTACTGTGTACCACTAGTTGACCTTAGGATATTATGTAAAGAGATTCTGTAAGGTGTTGGATGATTGTACTTTTCTTCAGTTCAAATCCCCTTTAGTTTTTTCTTTGATAGGTTACTTAGAAGTTTGATATTTAGTTTCCAAATATTTGAGGACTTTCCAGCTGTGGTGTTGTTGTTACTGATTTCTAATTTTGGAGTTTCTTTCAATGGACATTTTTAAAAGTTTCAGGTTTTCAGAAAAATTGTGCAGGAAGTACAGTGTTCCCACATACTACTTTCCCTAAATCCCCAATATCCACTATTATTGACATGTTGATTTATTATAGTATATTTGTCACAACCATCTGCAGCTTACATTAGGGCTCACTCTGTATTGTACAATTCTGCATTTTGATAAATGTATATTATACATCCACCATTTAACTATTACATAGAATAGTTTCACTGTCTTAATCCACCTACTAATCCCTTCCTCCCCCAGCCTTGGCAATCATTAATCTTTTCAATGCCTTTGTAGTTCTCCATTTTCTGGAATGCCATAATAGAGTATACAATCTTTTCAGACTGCTTTGTTTTACTTGGCAATATGCATTTGAGGTTCTTTTGTTCTTTTCATGCCTTGATAACTCATTATTAAATCAATGAATAATTTTTCATTGCCTAAAGTTACCATAGTTTTGTTCATTCATTTGTGGAAGGACATTTTAGTGACTTCCAGTCTTGGGAAACTATAACTGAACATGCTATTAGCATTTATGTTCAACTTTTTGTGTGGACCTGTTTTAAAAATCATTTGTATAAATATATAGTATTCTTAATTTGATTCACTTATCCTAAGTCACATAACTGGGAAGTAGCGCAGCTAAAATTTGAACTCAATCTGATTCAGATTCTATACCCTTAAACACTAGACCATGTGTCAACTTGTGATACAAGTCAGGTAAACACAGCAAGAGAAAATGGATGATGACTTTTAAGTCTGATTTTGGAAGAGAGCTAACTGTTGAGGGAGCAGAAGTGCAAAAAAACTTTCAATCTGAGGTATTTTGTTGAAATGCTGCTTGGAAAAGTAAGAGATGGTGATGTTTATACAATAATGTGAATTTTTTAATTACACAGAATTATAACCTTAGAAATAGTTAAAACATGGAATTACAACATTATAAATAGTCTTATGTGTCTTTTACCACAATTTTTTGAAAGTATAGAGTAGGGGCTGGGCATAGTGGCACATGCCTGTAGGTGGCAGCCTAGGAAGACATGGCCAAGGCCAGGTCAGGGTTTGAGTCCTGCTAGGGGCACGTAGCGAGACTTAGTCCCAAAAAAATATCTGGGCATGGTGACACACACCTGTAATCCCAGCTACCTGGGAAGCTGAGGCTGGGGATTGCTTGAGTCTGTGGTACCCCGGGCAATGTGAGCCTGCGGTTCCCTGGGCAAAAATAGCAAGACCTAGTCTCAAAAAAAAAAAAAAATTTTATTGGAGTAAAGATAAAAGAAGATAAACTTTTATTGGGAAAACAAAAGGCAATGCAGTTGGATATGTTAATTTAGAATAAATTCAGTATAGACTTCTAATTATAGGCTTGGGAGTATTCAAAATTTTTGGAAAAGACATGAAATCTTTTAATTCAACATGTTAATTTGTGCTATATGAAAATTTTCTGAGGTGGCAAAGCTAGAGATGAGAACTATGTCAATTCAGATTCAGTGTATTTATATGCACCTATCTCATTTCCTCTGAGAGTAACTTTATAAGATGAATATAATTGTATCCTTTTTACAGCCAAGGAAGCTAAAGCTTATTCACATTCATCATACTACTATTTGGTAAAAGTACAGTAATTTGAAGCCATATCTCTTAACTTTAAGTCCAATATTATTTATGGATATCAGAAATTACAAGGACTTAGAAATCACATACACATTTATTTTAATCCTGGCTCTATTTTACTTGTTATGTAACTTTATGAAGATTATTAGCTTTCCCAAGCTTTAATTTTCTTATCTTTGAAAATATAATAAAAATATCCACCTCCCAAGGATTAAATTTTATATACATAAAGCAATAAGCCATAAAAAATAAATAGTACCAAGAAGTGCTCTGTAATTGTTCATTCGCTTTCTACTTCCTTCATTTTTTGACATTTACCTGGGATTTATTTGCAGTATATATGAGAATCAGTAAATAGTTTTTGATTATCTTATGCTATTTAAAATTTCTCATTTGTAAAGTAAGTTTTCTTGCATTGATAAATGATGTTTTTACATATTACTCGCTTTTGGATAGTAGAGAGGAAATTTTACTAATTAAAGACACAATATTCTAAAGAAAAATTATAAAAATGGTTTGGAAACTCATGTACATATTTACTTAACACCATTTCATATCTTTAAGAAGGTTTTTGGAAACTTATTTAGAAAGCTGAAACATCCTTGAATACTAAATGGCGTAACAGGAATTTTTTTAATGAGTTAAGTGTAAATGAATCAAAAACACACAAATTCTATTTTCTGTAAATAACACATGGTTTTGAAAACTGAAAATGTACTTGGAAAAAAATGTTTCCTGTATACTATTGAATTAAAACTCTTGAAAAATGAAGTTCTCCAAAATGAGGCAAGCTCCATTTAGACTCTATATTATAGTTGAACTTCTAGTCAGAAAGAAAATTTGATCACATCATGTATTTTTGATTTTGTTGAGATAAAATTACTTTAGGATGGTGTCCAAATTATATCTGATGAGATTTCTTGGGTACTTCCATTTCACAGTGGGTAAAATTAATTATTTTCTTTTGTACAAAAGATACCGATTTTTTTCATCACATAAATTGTTCATATGGGGCAACTTTAGAGCCTCAGATATAAGAACAGTAGTGTGTGAGTGAGTGGATAGGTATGAATAAAATGTGGCACCACAAATTCCCAAGAAAGTTTATTTTGTCAGGAAAGCAGAAGTAATGAACTGAATTTTCACCAATATACTAAAACTGTTCACTAACATTGTCAAGTAACAGCAGTGTCTCCAAATACTTTAGTTACACCAGGGATACGGCTCTCTTTCCTAAAGAACTGATGTCCTAAAGAAATGTGTCACACAAGTGACACATATCACTATCTTCTACTTTAAAACTATCCAGTTTCTTGTTTTGATATTAAAAAGGGGAGTGGGACAGAGTGGGAACAGTCAGAGGGATGAACCCCAGAGGTCACAGAGATGTGAAATTCATATATAAATAAATTACTTTTTAAAAAGTTTCCCATCATTTGATATAATGGATATTATAATTTTCAGTTCTCTCTACTGACAAGGTGAAACTACCTACACTGTTACTTGTAAAATAAATATGTGCAGATAAAATTCTTTTAGAATAAAACATGTTTGTACAGTGAAATGGACCCTAATATATGACCAAATGGAGACTGATTTAAAAAAAAAAAAACAGATGCACTGGCAGAAGGATAGACATATAACCCATAGGAATAGAACTGAGAGTCTAGAAATAAACCCTCAACATTGACAGTTGATTGTTATTCAAAAGTGTGTCAAGACAGTTCAATGGAGAAAGAATAATCTTTTCAAAAAGTTATCCTGAGGGAACTGAATATCTATATCCAAAAGAATAAATTTGGACCCCTACCTTATAGTGTATATGAAATTTAACTCAAAATAGGTCAAAGACCTAATGGATCAAAGACCAATTCAAATGAATCAAAGCTAAATGAGATAACTATTAATGGAAAACTAGACATAAATCTGAATAACCTTAGATATGGCAATGAGTTCTTAGATATGACATCAATGACAGAAACCATAAAAGAAAAAAACTTAAAGTGAACTTCATCAATATTAGAAACTTAGAAGCTTCAAAGGACACCATGAAGAAATTGAAAACCCACAGAATGAAAGTAAATTTTGCAAATCATATTTCTGATAAGAAACTGTTCTCTAAAATATATAAAGAACCAGTAGGCTCAATAATAAAA
The DNA here is from genome assembly GCA_004024945.1 of Uropsilus gracilis. Classification (NCBI taxonomy): domain Eukaryota; kingdom Metazoa; phylum Chordata; class Mammalia; order Eulipotyphla; family Talpidae; genus Uropsilus; species Uropsilus gracilis. The sequence continues at coordinate 29,448 of PVHY01009329.1, read as the reverse complement.
AGATAAATTACCCAACATAAAAATTGGCAAATAAACATTCTTCAAAAATGATATTCAAAAGGACAGTAAACACATGAAAAAAATGTCATTGTCATCAGGGAAAAGCAAATAAAAACCACAGTGAGATAATGACTTTAGCCAAAAATACAGATAATAATACACGTTGGCAAGACTGTATTGAAACCTTCATACACTGCTAATATATAACTTCTTTGGAAAATAATCTGATCGTTCTTCAAAAATTTAAAGACAGAATTACCACATGTTCCTTGATTCTACCATTAAATAGGGACTTAAGTATAAAGGCAATGGGAAGCTTTGAAGAGTTGTGAGCAAAGAAGAGATAAGATCTGAGTTGTGTTTTAAAAGTAACATCCTAGCTCCCAGCTAAAGTACAGATAAAGTACAGTAGGGGTTATGGTTGTACCTTCCAAATTAAATATCTCATTCTTCTTAGGTATAATTACTGTGCAGCTAAAGGCTACATTTCTCAGTCTTGCTGGCGACACATGGTATATGTCAAAGTAGAGGAGAATGGGATATAAGATAAAGAAAGACGTCTTAGGTATTGACTGTTTTCCATTCTGGAAAGGCACAACTCAGATGTACTAGTGACCCGGTATTGACCATGCAAATGATGATAATATTCATGGAAATAAAGAGAAGTGATGATATAGCGGTAATCCTAGTCTTTGAATCACTTCTGGAGCAGAGCTTCCAATCAACTTGTGAGAGAGAAGTTTTCCTTTAAGCAAGAAGCAGCAGTTATTATTGGTTCTCTTTGTTACAGTAGTTCCTTCGCTAACATCAGAAGTTAAAAGTAGAAGGAGGGAGATTTAGGAGATTATAATCCCTTAGTCAAGAAATGAGTGGTTTGAAATAGTGAAATAAAAATCTAGAATTCATCCTTTGTCTACTAGATTATTTACCCAACCCATATAGTCTTATCCCAGCTTTTGTGACATTTGGGGACTTGTCTGGATTTATTCATGGAAGAATTCATGCCTACCTCTTCATACCTGATTAGAACACTTAGACTGAAAAGAGCACCAAATACAGATATTACTGCTGATTTCAAAAATTCTAGTGAACTACACAGTGATTGAGAAGGAAATTGGATTCTGTATCTACACTAGACAGTCTGATTTCTGTACCATAACCAAGACAGTTTCAGGAGCAGAGGGAAGTATAATAACATAGATTTTGCTCCATCTGTTATGAAACCATAGCATTTTTAGACTTTGGAGATAGGGAAGCTAAAGCATGTTTGGGAAAGCCCAGGAAAGTGGAAAGTAATTACTAGTTACAAGAACTGAAGCACAGAAAATTATTTTCTTTTGATTTGGGAGTAATAGGATAAAGACAATTTCTGGGAAGGAAAAAAAGACTTTTCTGTTTATTAACTCTGTGACCTAGGACAATTTAACCACTCTCAGTTTCAATTTGTTATTGTTATCAAAAACAGGGGAAGTATTACTTACCTTGTAAGATTGTTGTGAATGTTAAATCATGTGACAGGCCTTAGAATAAGGCACATAGAATGCCTTTATGTTCATTTTTCTTCCCTTTCCTCTCCTTCTCCCATGTAGATCACATTGTAGGGCAAATGAACTACTGTAACTTAGTATACTCTCAGTAAATAACTGTTGGTCTTCTACACACGTGGTCCCCAGATCAAATGTCACCTGTGGTTTGATTCAAAAGTAGGATAAAATGTTTTCACTGCAGAAACTCATTGCCAGTTTGTTTTAACTTGTGAAGAAAATATTTGTGGCTGATAGAGTAACATACACAAATTTGGGGAATAGATGCAAAATATTATTATATATGTTAAGTACAAGAGTAGAGTAGCAGTTACAAATACAAGAAGCATGGTTTCATAAGAAGCTCCTTCCTAACGAATACTGTATTTTATTTTTCTGGACTTACTGGATTATATTAAAAAGTGGCAATGTGTCTTGTAGACAATTCATATTTGTTTGTTTCCTAGTTGAATAAAATTACTTAAAATACCATGTGAATTTGATTTTTAAGTATTCTTTATATAAAAACCTCAGTTCTCCAACAAATAAGCCATTAAGACAAAATATAACTGAAAATGATAACTAAAAATAATGAGGATATGGTGATTTTGTTTAATCTATTTTCTGATATCCTTTCAATTTAATAACAAGCTTGCATTAATTTTTCTTCTGTAAATAAATTAAGTTCCAAAATACCAACTATAGTGATTGCATGATTACTGGACGATCTGCTCAAGAGTTGGCCTGCTCTATTTATAGTGAAAATATTACAATGTGTCGACTTGGCTAGTCCATAATGCCTCAATATTTAGTTAACACCAGTCTACTTGTCCTTTGAAGATATTTTTTAGATTAGATTAACATGTAAGTCAGTTGACTTTGAGTAAAACAGACTATTTTCCATAATGTAAGTGGACCTTATCCAGTCGATTGAAGGTTTGAAGAGCAGAGGACAGGGAATATCCAGGCATTCTCTGTCCTCTGCTCTTAAGGAAGAGTCATGCTGCACACTGCTTCCTTAGATTATTTTCAGACTCCAGCTACAACATCAGTCTTGCTGGGGTCTCTGGCCTGCTGGCTTATACTGGAAATTTCAAACATGCCAATCCTACAGTCATATCATGAGAATTTTTTCTTTAAAATAACTCTCCATATATATATGTATATATGTGTTGTTCAATGCCATAAAGTAGAATTAAAATGTATATTATATAGATATATAATTTATATACATGTAAATATGTGTATTTAATTTACATGTATAATAATTATATATGTATATATCTTGTAGTAGTAGTCTCCATATCTGGAGGCATATTTTCCAAGACCCCTAGTGAATTCCTGAAACCATGAATATCACATGCTTTTTCTTCTCCATACGTATCTATGAAAAGTTTAATTTATAAATTTGGAAAGTAAGATTAACAACAATTAATAATAAAATTGAACAACAATACCAATATACTATCATAAAACTTCATGAGTATGGGTACTCCCTCACTCTCATTTTCTTTCAAAATATCTTAGTCTATGTAATATTTTCATACCGAGTAATTAGAATGGAAAAGGGGGACTACTGTGTTACATATGCATGAATAATATATATCATATATAAACAGAGATATAGTAATAAATACACAAGGTATATATCTATATTCTGATTTTCTGAAAAACCCTGACTAATATAGTAGGGAATGTTAAACCAAGCACCAGTGTAGCAAAAATATTTTGCTTGATAAAGCTTTTTTAGAACTTGTAACAATTGCTATTTCATTATTAATTTTTCATTGATATTCTATATCAAAATGCTGTCACAATTTTTTTCTACATGGATTATTATCTCATTTTTATATGAAAATCTCATTTATCTCTTACATTTTTATAATTCACAAACCATAGAAGTCACTCATTTACACCAAATAATTACATAATTTTAATACATTCAGAGTTGTGCAGTCAGTCAATTTTAGAACACTTTGATTTTCCCCAAAAGAAACCTTGTGTCCTTTAACAGTCACTCCCATCATGCCTCCCCATTGTTAAACCTTAAATCACCACCAATCTCCAAGGATCTGCTGGTTCTGACATTATATATAAATGGAAGCATGAAATATGTGAGCTCTTTATGACTGGCTTCTCTCACTTAGCATAAACCTTTCAAGGCTCATCCATGTTTTAGCATTTATCAATATATCATTTGTTTTTATTTCCAAATGACATCCAATTGTATGGCTATAAGACATTCATTCATCCCATCAGTTAGTGGACATTTGGGTTGTTTCCATATTTTGATTATTTTCATTTCTTGTTTTCTTGATCTTAGTACCAAAATGTGAAATGACTAAAAGATAGGCAAGAAAAAAATATTGAATCCTGAAAAAGTTCTCAGTTATACGAGTGATCTCTGAGTAAACGAGCTCTCAGAAAACAATAATCAGTATAGGCATGATTCCTATTAAATAATCATTTTCAAAGTCATAATATTAATTAATGCCTTTCAAAAATATCTTCTTATTGAAAGCATTGGTGTTTAAGTGCTCCCATTTATGGGACCAGAAATTGAAATGACTGTTTTGGTAATATAACCCCAGTTGTATAAACCAAGGAATTAAGAGTACTTTGAGAAGGAGTAACATGTATTCTGCTTGACTTGGAAAATGATGTTAAATATTTATCTAATGTATGGATGATTATATTATAACCATATGAGAGTGTCAATCAAAAAGAGTACTTCTGTCAGGAGATAGTTTCCAGTTCACAAAATGTATCTTTTACATTAGAATCTTTGCTGAGCTTAGATCATATTGAATGTCCATATTTCCCTGTCAACTTAATTTTGAAAATCCATTTCAAAAAATGAAATGATGAGAATCTGACTTTATGCAACAACTATTCATGCCAGTCTGTAGAGGAAAGCTTAAATTTAATTCAAACATCACTTCATATATATTCTGTTGATACTGCAAAATTCCAAGATAATATACTTTTTAATTATACTTAAACTGGCTGGTATGGTCAGTATTACTTCACAGGATATAAAAAAAAAAAAAAAAGTAGTCTTATATAGAGCAAAGTGTGTTCCAGAAAGAACAATACAGTCAATTAAACTTAGCACGGAATATAGACATAATTTTCATAAAATAAGGAAGAAAAACAGAAACTTGTGGGCAATTAGAAAGTTTTTGCCTTCTCACCATAATGTGCTCATCTACTGAATTTTATGTTTGGTTTGCCTAGAGGTATGTTTATATAATTTTAACTATTAATAGAATGTATGAACTATTAATAGAATGTATGTCTTGCATTCTTTTTACACAAGTTGAACTAGAGCAAATTGTTAAGTGAACAATGTTTATCTTGGTGTTCAATGTTTGTCTTGGGTGTTCCTCAATTTCCATTTCCTCTGTTTCCTTCCTTCATGTTCCTTCCTCTAAAAACAGTATTTTAAGTGATCCAGACAATTATTGACAACTTACTTATTTTCAAAGAAACAGCGGCATTTTTAAAAGGCCATGGTAACACAAAGGAATAAATTGTTACTGACTAAATTTCACACATTGCATACAGATTAGAGTCATGTTTCAAGGCTTCCTTGAAGTTACACAGTTTTTTCCCACAGTAGAGCAGGCTATAGATATATAAACATTTTTTTAAAAATGACTTACATAGCAATATAATGTATATATTTAACAGGAGGAACAAGAGTTCTTATATCATAATCCCAATATCAAGGTAAATCTGAAATCTATTGGAAAAACTGGGTGATAGCAAAGACATTGATTGATGGTTATGAACACAGAATGAAAGAACATGAAAGATGTTGCATGAAACACACGCAATTAGGAACAAACCAATTCAGGTTTTTTTCTGTAAGTAGTGCTACTTCTTGCTTTGCCTTCTTATCATAGTGCTCTTGATTGCATTATCAACTGGGTCTCCTTGGTATAAATATTCTTAATATGACTTGAAAAGTTTCTGTTACTTGGAGGTTTCTAAAATAGAAATATTTGAGATTAACTTATCCTACACTATAGAATAAGAATTAGACATAGACTTCCAGTTTGGAAACAGTGGAAGGAAATTGCCATTTCCTTGTTCTCAAGGAAATCACCCAAAAGAAGAATGAAAAAACAGAAATGAAAGTTATGATATAGTCAAATAGATAGAAGTAGATAGAAGTACTGCCTAAGCCACAAATAGATGGAGGGGAGGGGCTGTTAAAAACAAGGAAGATCAAACAAGTTGTGGGTGGAAGCAGAAGGGAGTGCCTGTGGATGCAGATCCCAAAGACAGCTGGCACTACCCCAAGATGAGGAGTATGCCCAAGATACTAAGCTAAGATCTTCATGTGCTCTAACAGGAAGAGGATGTGTGAAAATAACACAAAAGCATCCATGCACTAGTTTGATTCTGAAGGGCAAAGGTGACAGGACTGAAGGACTCATATAATATATTGTGTTTTAAGAAATAGTCTGTAAGTGAAGCAAATGACAGACAAGACACTGAATAGTGTGAATCTTATAGCTACCTCCTCTATTAACCAATGATAGTAACAATTAAAGGGGACTCTCACACTTAGAGTGCTACTAGCTTTGGATACAGCTTTAGCATATATGAACCATTTTCAGATAACTGACCAAGGACAAGTCTACAAATCCAAGATAAATCAAAAACAAACCATCCACCACATCTATATAAAACATAGTAAGACAACAGGAGAAAAGGAACAAGAATGCAAATGAATGCTGATTAAAAGAGCATTTTATGCAGCTGATGAAAATGTTGACCAAATGTTTTCCCATAATGTAAACAGTTACCTAAGAAATTCACCTGTAAAATTAGAGTTTATGTATTTAAACATCTTTAAAAGGGAGAGAAATCAATGAAATCAAAAGCTGGTTCTTTGAAAAAAGCAATTAAATTGATACGTCCCTAGCTAGGCTAAGACAAAAAGAGGACCACTGATATAATTGAAAGAGGGAACATCACTACAGATCTCACTGACATTAAAAGAACAATAAAAGGATATTATAAACAACACTATGCTCACAAATTTGATAACCTCAATGAAATGGATCAATTCCTTGAAAGACACATCTAATAATTCACACAAAAAGTAGATGATATGAATAGGCCTAAAGCTATTAAGTAATTATATATATATGTATATGTATATATTATATATGTATATGTATATATATATATACAGTAACCTTACAAAGCAGAAACACTAGGCTTAGCTGGATTCACTGGTATGTTCTACAAAGACTTAAGGAAAACATTATACCAGTTGTCTATAATTTCTTTTCAGATGCTAGAAAGAGAGGGAATATTTTCTGACTTACTGTATGAAGCCAGCATTACCTTAATCTCAAAACACAAAGACATTACAAGAAAGCCATGGACCAATATCTTTTCTGAACATAGTTTTTAAAATGTTGAGGAAATATCAACATATCAAATCCCAAAAACATATAAAATGAATTATACAGCATGAATTATACAACATGACTATATAGATTTTATCTCATGTATACAACTGGTTTGATTGAAAGTTGATTCATGTAATCAATCATATCAATAGGCTAAGAAAAAAAATCATTCATGATAAAAGCCCTCAGTAAAATAGGAATAGAGAGAGACTTCCTCAACTTGGTAAAGAATAGCTACCAACAAACCTACAGCTAATATATTTATTGTTTAGAAACTAGAAATTTTCCCATAAAGATCAAAAACAAAGCAAAGATATCCCCTTTTATATACTTTCAATGTAATATTGGAAATCTTAGTTAATACAATTGACAAGCAAAAGAAATAAAAGGTAAGCAGATTATTTTTTTTTATATTGGCAAACTGATCATAACATTTATGTGAAAAGACAATAGACTCAGAGTAGCAATCAATACTGAAAGAAACAACAAAACTAGAGGACTGAAACTGCCTTATATTAGGACTTACTACAAAACTACAATAATCAAAATAGTGTGATATTGCCCAAAAAAGGAGACACACCAATGAATACAGAATTTAGTGTAGACTCACACAAATATAAAATACATAGAGGAAAACCTGGGCAAAACTGTACAAGAATTACACTTCAGAAATCCCTTTCTCGACACATCTACAGCTGGCAAAAAAAATGAAGGAAAACATAAACAGCTGTGACTACATCAACCTGAAAAGCTTCTATGTAGCAAAAGAGATAATGACCAAAACAAAAAGAAACCCCACCTAATGGGAGAAAAATTTTGTCCTCCCTACAGGTGATAAGGGTCTGATAACAAAGATACACAAAGAACTCATACAACTTAACAAAACAAAGCAAAACGTCCAGACAAAAAATGGGAAGAACTGAAAAGAAACTTTTCCAAAGAAGAAATACAAATGGCCAATAGGTATATGGAAAAATGCTCAATATCACGAATAATCAGGGAAATGAAAATCAAAACCACACTGAGATACCATCTTACACCAGTAAGAATGGCCCATATTAAAAACAAAAACAAACAAACAAAAAACAACGGGCAACAAGTGTTGGCGTGGATGTGGAGAAAAAAGAACATTCTTATACTACTGGTGGGAGTGTAAACTGGTCCAGCCACTATGGAAGGCAGTGTGGAGAACCCTCAAGTTACTGAAAATGGAACTACCAGTCAACCCAGCATTTCCACTATTGGGAATCTACCCAAAGGGCACAAAAACACTAATTCAAGAAGACACATATACCCGTATATTTATCGCAGCACTATTTACAATTGCCAAGATATGGAAACAACCCAAATGTCCCAAAACTGATGAATGGCTGAAAAAAGATGTGGTATACTTACACAATGGAATACTACTCATCAATCAAAGAAAACAAACTTATGTCATTCACAGCAACATAGATGGAGCTAGAAGGAATCATGTTAGTAGAAATAAGTCAAAAAGAAAAAGAGATACAGAATGATCTCACTTATATGAGGAATATAGTGAAAACAAACAAATGGACAAAAAGAATTAAAACTGTCAAATGAACTGAAGCATATAGAGCAAGGGAGGAGGAGGAGAACCGTAAAATGGGGAGTGGGAAGGGCACAAAAGATTAAGATGGTTCATGGGAGACAAGGTGATGGGAGAACCTCAGAGTAGACAATGATGTAATATGTGTGTGTGCATGCAACCAATAAAAAAATGTAAAAGAAAACAATACCAAAGGCATTATCTATAAAAGAAACAATTGACTATCAAATCTGAACATTCAAATTAAATTTGTACTTCAAAAGTCAATGTCAAAAGAATGAGAAAACAAGCTACAGAGCGGGAGAAAATAGCTGCTAAAGACACACTTGATAAGGGGTTCTTTAAAATTTAATAATAAGAAAATAATTTGATTTAAAATTGTGTCAAGGACTTAATAAACAGGTTACTAAAGAAGATATGCCAGTGGTAAATAAGCATCTGAAAAGGTACTCAGTATCATATATCATTAAGGAAAGGCAAACCAAAACAAAAATGAGATGCATTATATACACCAATTAGAATAGCCAAAATCCAGAATACTGGAAGCACCAAAAACCAGGAAGGATATGGAGCAACTAGAACTCTTGATCACTGCTGATAGAAATGCAAAATGGTACAATTACTTTAAAAGACAATTTGGCAGTTTTTACAAAACTAAACAGACTCTTTTTTTTAATTTTTATTTTTTTTATTTTTTTTTTAGACTAGGTCTTGCTATTTTTTTTTTTTTTTTTTTTGCCTGTGGAACCGCAGCCTCTCTCGTTGCCCGGAGTACCACGGACTCAAGCAATCCCCAGCCCCAGCTTCTCAGGTAGCTGGGAAGACAGGTGCACGCCACCATGCCCAGCTATTTTTTTGGAACTAGGTCTCGCTGCGGGCCCCAGGCGGGACTCGAACCGCGATCCCTAGCCCCGGCCGCTTCATAGGCTGAAGCTTACAAGCACAAGCCACCGTACCTAGTCTCTAAACAGATTCTTAACTGCAACCAACAATAACCTCCCTTGCTATTCACTCAAACAACTTGAAAGTTTATGTCCACACAAAAACTTGCACATGGATGTTCACAAGAGCTGTAGTCATAACTGCCAAAACTTGAGCACAACAAAGATAGCCTTCAATAAACTGCAGGGATAAATAAAATGTGATACATATAGACAATAGAATATTACTCAGTACTGAAAAATGTGCTATTATGAAAAGACACAGAGGAAAATTAATGCATATTAGCAAGTAATGCATATTACTAAGTAAAATAAATCAATCTGAAAAAGTTATATATATTTATGACTCCAAATACACAGCATTCTGAAAAAGAAAAAACCATGGAGCAAGTAAAAAGATCAGTGGTTGCCACATGTTGGGGGAGAGAATAAATAAGTAGAGCACAGAGTAAGTTTAGTGTAGTGAAAATGCTCAGTATTACCATAATGATGGATGTATGTCATGACACATTTTCTCAAACTCACAGAAAGTACAAGTGTGAACCCAACTCAGTCACAAAAGGAAAAATACTGTATAATTCCATATATCTGAGGTACCTAGAAAAGTCAAAATCAAAGAGACATAAAGTAGAATGGCAGTTGCCAGGGATTGAGATTGGGAGTTAGGAATGGGGAATTAATAGTTAATGGGTACAGAGTTTCATTTAGGGAAGACAAAAAATGTATAGATTGGATGGTAGTGATGGTTGTACTATAGTGTGACTACACATAGTACCACAAATCTATACACTTGAAAAGTTCCAAAAAATTACATTTAATGTTATATGTATTTTTCCACAATTATTTTTTAAAAATTAACAAAGCACAAAGCAAAGGTACAAAGTTCAGGAGTATAGACAAAAGGAATGAAGTATGAGCTGGCAGATTTCTGAGGAAGTGGGGAAAATAGCTTAAAAATAACAGGTAAAAATTGTAAGAAACAGAGATATTAATGAGAAGGCAAAATGGAACAGAGGTTAGGTATGAGAAAAGCCAACAAAATAAACAGCATGTAAAAAGGTTAGAGATAAAATGATATCTTGGAAAAGCTGGGTACAGTGGCGCGTGCCTGTAAGCTTCAGCCTATGAAGAGGATAGGGCTAGGGATCACAGTTAGAGTCCTGCACAGGGCAACACAGTGAGGCCCAGTCCCAAAAAATAGCTGGGTGTGGTGGTGCACACCTGTAATCCCAGCTACCTGGGAAGCTGAGGTTGGGGATTGCTTGAGTCTGTAGTACCCTGGGCAACAAGAGCCTACGGTTCCATGGGCAAAAATAGCGAGACCTAGTAACACTGCCTTAGCAAGAATGTGTTAAAGAGGCATTATCATATATTGCTGATAGAAACATTAAGTTAGTACATCTATGTCAGGTAATTAGGCAACATTTATCAGAATAACAAATACATATATTCTCATAATAATTCTACCTTTTGGAATTTATCCTACAGATTACTTACAGATGTATGTGGAGTTAGTCAAATATATTGTGATGTATCTATTCAGTAGAAAACTACGCTGTGAAGAAAGTTGGGTTATTTTATATATGTGTGTGTATGCATATAGATATATATACACACACACAGGGAATTAGTTCCAAAATAAGCTTCGAAGTATACAGAAAGTTATTTTTGTGTGAACACTGTAAGTATGTATTTGCTCATAAATGCATTGAAGAATGTGTAAGATAATGGTGCTGTTAGTTGCTTCTGAGGATAGATAGGTGGCTGAGTGGGACTAAGAGAACTGATTATTTTATATGCTTGTACTTTTGGGATTTTCAAATGAGAATTCATACCTATTTGTACATTAGGAAGAAAGAAAACAATTCATATTTTTGTTGTTTATGTCTAGTATCTTTTCTGGAGAATTTGTGAATTCTCTTAACCAGAAGTGGCTTAAAGAAGTGTTCTGGCCTGCCTAGTCTCCTACTAACCTAGTTTCTGGTTATTTACCACTTTTTTCTGAGTCTTCTGAATCTTACTATTCATATTTCTGTGATAGCCTGGGTCAGAATAGTGCTTCTTTGCAGCAAGACTGTTAAGATTTTAAATATTTTTCATGTTACTCATATGAAAATACTCAAAAAATCCATTTAAACAGAAGTCTTTATAAACTCTAAATCTTTTCTTTTAATTGCATTGAACTTTCAATTTGTTTTAGAATCTACCAAATTAGAAATATTTCCTTTCTCTTGAATAAGTCATTTCAATTCTTTCATAAAAATAAGCAGAAATTTAGGACTCTGAAAAACAGAAACTGGTCAAAATGATTAATACAAGTCCAACATCCAAATAACTAGTCATTTTCTTTCAACTGTTTACTTAAGGGTAGAAAACTTCAATAGTTCAAGCACTTCTAGGTGCCAAGCTTATGTGGCTTGCGTATGCGTGTAAGCGGACTTTATAGGTGTATTAGAAACCTGACGGTAATCTTTGCAGGATATTTCTAGGTTACTAGTCTAGCAAATTGGAGGGAAATCCGGACCCCCTACATTTAAAAAAATATAATCTTTCCTGAGGTAGAGATTGCAGCCTTCTAATGAAATTTACTTACAATCTCCTGATGCCCTCTTAAGCCTCCACCAATGGCAAAGTCCCATTAGACCTGTCCATTCTAAAGCCTATTTGATATTAAAACAAAAGGAAAGGTCTCTCTCTGCCTAAGTAGATTAGGGAGACAAGATCAAGCAAGCCAGATTTCAACTTTAAGCATGGAATTTGCATACATTATTCATTCTCCCTCCATGCAAACATGCAGATATTGCTCAGTGAACTTTGGCCGAACATGCTTAAAAACAACTGTTACAATATTAGTAACCCCTTTTCCATGGCTTCTGCCAGAGTAATTTCAGGCTCTGTTGGGGATTTTCACAATAACTCCCTCTCAACACTCTCCAGTATCCTTTCTCTAAAATGCCACTTGTTATTTTGTACAGTGAAATGATTTCTTTGCCTCTGTGTGGCAAGTTTCTGCTCTGCACATTCCATGCTTACTTCTTTGTTCAGCATTTTTCCCTCTTCTCTTAGCTTCTGGCAAAAAGAGTAACCTCCAGGTCAGATGTAATTTAATGAAGAATTAGACACAGTAAAGAAGCACTGGAATCTATGTTGTATCCTGTGTAATACTATTAAACACCCTTTATTATACTTGACTACAGCCATTTATTGTTTCGTGTTTAAGTTGTTTTAAGTGTGTTCCTGTCTACAATGTAGTCATCTGTTCTTTGGATCACGTTGTACAATTTAATGTAATGCCTTTGTCTCTTCATGTTCATGTCTCCATGAAAAAAAAAATGTGATTTGTTTTGTCCATTACTGGTCTTGAAAGCGAAGTGTCAGAAAAGAACGCAAAACTTGCACTGATCTGAGGCATACAGGGCAGGAAGTGGGAAGATCAACTGGGAAGAGCATGAGGTGATGGTTCACAGGTGATGTGGTGGTAGGAGAACCACAAGGATTGCACCTGAGGAGAGAAATCAAATGATGTCCAAATAATGTCTCTCACCTGGCTTATTGTAATAGCCCTTCACCTGGTCTCTACTATTCAATTCTTACCCACTAAATTATCCTTAGAGAAAAATCAAAAAATGTTTTGCACATTTAAATCTGATAAACCTGTTAGACAATCAAGAGGGTCTCAGTTAGTATACACATGAATCTTCAATTCTGGTGCTAAGGGAGAGGTTTTGTTTTAAGTTTTAAGGACCTTAAATTTATTTATTTTCATTTATTTATTCATTTATTTTAGATTTTTAAAATTGATTGCACATATATATTTTACATCATTGTATACCCTGAGGTTCTCCCTGTCACCTGTGAACAGCCAATCTCCTGTGCCCATCACTCCCCCAACCTCACCCTCCATCACCTTCTCTCTCTTTATGCTTTAGTTCTACTGTTAGTTTTAACTTTTTCTTGTCCTCTTGTTTTCTTTGTTTTCCCTATAGTCCTCATATAAGTGAGACTGTTGATTGTCTTTTTCTTTCTGACTTATTTCCGCTAGCATGATTCCCTCTAGCTCTATCCATGTTGCCACAAATGCTTTAAGTTTGTCTTTTTTGATTGCTAAATAATATTCCATTGTGTAATATACCACAACTTTTTTGACTGGAGATTATAAATTTAGGAGACATCACCATATAGTTTGCATTTAAAAGCACAGGGCTAGAAGGGGTAATCAGTAAAGCAAATGTAGCTAGAGAAAAGACTGACAACTGATGTACGGTGAGTTTTTCAGGGTTTTTGCCCATTCACAGTTAGTCTCTGTTACCAACACCTGTGGTATTATGCCCTCCCCATGACTGTGCATTTGCCTGGCCCAGTGGGTGTGAGCATGTGTGAGTGGGGTCATCTGTGCCTGGAAGACGAGGCTAAAAGGGCAGTATCACCCTGGGAAGAGAGTGAGGGAAGAGAGAACACAAAGGGAAAGCAAGAGCTATGGGGGCCTGGGGAGCTCACCTGCCTCCCAGCAACCCCCTCTCCCCAAGTCTGGCCTTAGTACTGGCCCTGTCCTGCCTGGTATGTCTGTGTAACTGCTAGAACCAATAAAGAACCTACCAAGATCCTGATGCCTGCACTACAACTGGCATCACAGACAAGATAATTCCATTACAACTGAGTTCTAAGACCTTCCAATATGGAACAAATCAGGAAAGACTACTAACCTCAGTGAAAATAGGAGGAAGTCTAGGAGCTTGTGGTTTTCTGGAAGTTATATGAAGGAGATGCTTAGGAAGAATAAAATAACAGCTGTGTCAAATACTTCTAAAGAATTGAACAATATGAAGACTGAATATGAGGACTGCCAATGGATTTGGCAAGATGGAAATAGTGATCTCAAAAAGTCTGTCCCAAAGAAGATGCAAAGTCCTTAAAACATGTGGCAGCTGTGAAAATGTATCACTCAAATCTCTTGCAGTTGGGAACATAGTTGACTGACAACCCCAGCTGCAACCTCTGTAGATCTAACACTGTACTCATACTGAGACCAAGTTTTTTCTAAGCTGCTCCCAATCAGTGATTAAAATTAGTAAGATGATACTGGGTATCCACTGCTTTGAGAGCCAGAACTTCTCTAACAGGCAGTTTTGGTTTATGGATTCCCCATTAACCTCATCAAAACTTTCTTAAAATCCTACTGCCTCTGTGATTCTTCTTCCCCAATCTGTTTCCTTCAGCTCTCCCTTCACAAGCATCAGACCTAGATATTGTGGTCTAACAGCTCTCTTCAAAAATTTCTTCTTCTCCCTTTATATTTCCACAGGTATTTCTAAATCTCTAATCCCATCTGCTTCTTGGAATACTCAGATTAACAAGGTAAAAAGTAAGAAGAGACAAATATAGAGAAAAAGAAAATTTACACCTGGTAGGGAATGGGAGATCTTGATTTGTTGTTTGATGGCAGTTCATCTGATTGATGTACCCTTCTGATAGCAAACCAGTATAAACTAACTAAATTTATGAGGTCAGTACTCCCTCCAGAAACTTTAGAGGAAAATCGTCCCTTGTCTCTTTCAGTTTCTGGTGAAACTGAAATATTCCTCATCTTATGAAAACATCATTTGACCATGAGAGGGTTCAGAAATGAAAGTGTAATGCCCTGCTTTCTAGAAAATTACTATCTAGCTTGGGAGAGGCAAAAGGACAACTAGGCTAACAAAGTAAAATTAAACGCATGAAAGTGTGATGTGAGTAAGGTATCAGAGAAAAAAGAAAAAGGAATAGCTACTCCAGTTGTGAAAATCAGAAAAGACTGCATAGTAGACAATAAATTTGAACAAATCTCTGACAGCAAGGAAGATATAAATTGTCAATGTTGTCAGAAAGTCTGTCCAGGGTTTTAGGATACTTAACAAAAGGACAGAGTCTGGCTGGATATAGGCTATAGAATTATCAGAGCTTTTGTACTTTCACTGCTAGCCTCTATGACCAGGACTTGTGGTGTTGCACCCTCCCCATGATTGTGCACAGCTGGCCCAATAGGTGGGCACATGTGTGAGTGTGCACACCTGGACCTGGTAGGCGGGCATAAAAGGGCAGCATCACCCTGGGAGGAGAGCACAAGAGAACAAAAACATGGAGATAATGCCAAAAAGAGAAGTCAGAGAGGAAATGCCAGAGACTGCCCAGAGAAAGAGCATGAAAATGTCCCCCACCCTCACCCCCTTGGCCCTGTCCTGTCCTGCCTGGCTCATATGCTATAATTGGTCCAACCTCCTGCCTGTGTAGTTGCTAGTACCAATAAAGAATATTTGCACTACAACTGGCACCACAAACAGGATGGTGGTACTATGCTGGGACACAATTCAATGGATAAAATAACTAAAGAGAAGCATAGATTTGAGGTTTTACTCACTACACTAGGGGGAACAAACATTAGTGTTTCTATTCAGATGAGTATCATAACTAGAACTTTGTTTCAGAAGGATGAATTTAACCACAATGTGTTGGCTGAATTGAAATGTGGAAGAATATGGGCAGGGACAATGCAATACTAGATTGCTTGTTTAAAATTCATATCCCTGCTCTGACATGAGTGGCAGCCTGATAAAGTATAAAAAAAATGGAAAAAATACTGGACTTTCAGTCTGAAGGCATTTTGGTGGTGTGCCTCTTACCAGATGTGATCTTGGACATATTTCTTAATATCCATATGCTTGGTTTCCTTTTCTGTCAAATGGAATTAATAGCTTCTTGTATAATCGCTTTGGTAAATAAAGTTCAGATTCCAATGCCTTGCACATAATGCATCCTGAATGAATGTTACTTTTTTTGCCTAATTCAGATCTTAAAGGTGTTTATTTCTTTAACTTCCAAATACCTACATAATTCATTCAGTATTTTAGATGATGCCGAAATCTATGACATCATAGTTGTGTTTGGGAGAATAAATTAATAATCCTAAAATTAGCAGGTAACTTGGGTTCTCAAGATAGTTTGTTCTTCAACACACATTTAATCAATATTTATCCAGCTATGCAAGGAGATGCAAAATTAGAACTTGTCCTGCCTTGGGGGAGTTCAAAGTTAAATATCAAAGATGTATCAAATGCAGAAACGAAAAATGCTCAAAGTGTTATGGTAGCATAAGAGAATGACAGAGCTTCACAAGGAAGTGGATTGTTGTAGTTAATCTGTCATACAAGTGGAAAAAGAATGCCCTAGACAGGAATATACAAAGTGTGTGGAATATACAAAGTGTGTGGAATATACAAAGAAGGAAAGGATTTGTCTTCATTCAACTGAAAGTAAGAATAACAGTAGTTTACCGATTGATTACACTTTTTATTTTCTTACATTGTTTTCATTTTGTACAAAATTTGATTTCTCCCCTCAGGTGTAGTCCCCATAAATCTCCCACTACTGTGTTATTGAGTTACCAGTGGTCTACACTACTGTATATGATTTAAGAAAATAAATTCACATCCTCAGATATATGCCACTTTTTTATCTTTTAAAAGCTGGATACAAAATTACTTCAAAAAATCAAAATTCTGTTAAAAATGAAGACAGTGGAGAATACACTTGGTGAAGAATATTCACCAGCACGAATAGCCTCGGTTGTAGCAATTTTAGGGACCTGCTAATAATGGGTTCAGCTGAATAATGGAATTTCAGAGAAAATGATAAATGAGACTGAAGATGCAAGCAGAAAGAAGCCATGGAAGATCTACAGGTTTATTTCTGCAATTTTTTCATGGGGAAAAATATATACGAGTTTCATGGTGAGATATTAGGAATATTTACCTGATTACAGACAGCAGCAGGAAAGGACAGCTCCTTAGTCCCATCACATTTTGGCCAGTTGTTTGATCAAAAATCTCTCAAATCCTAGAAATGCAGCCAAGGGCAGAGTTCCAGCAAGATTGATTATTTTGCATAAGACCCATATCTATCCCATGTCTTAATGAAAAAAGTTACTTCCAATGTTTCTTTTTCCTTATGCCCCACCCCCATCCTTTCTTCTTTTGTTACCTTGAATTTACCAGTGTGTGGTCCAGTGACTCTATTTCTTCTGCCCCTTAATGAGTTTCAGAAGATTCCACACCCCTGACTGAAAGCCAGGCATAATCATTTCTAAGGTCCAAATTTTCTGAGACCTAGTTTTAGTTTTTTTGTATTTTTCAAGTTTGTATCATGCTGTAATATCATTGTGACTCCTCTAGAATCTCAACCAGGACACTTTCAACAGTTTCCTGTAGCAAACTCTTCAGCAACCACCTCCCCAGCCCCCCAACTTTATTGACACCTTTCTTTCCAGGTTACTGTGATTCTGCCTTACAAAAAAGAAAGAAATTTTAGATTTAGTGAATTCTAACTGAACTTCTCTACCACTAGATTAAGCCTATATTCTACATTGTTGATATAAATAATGATGATTCTTCTCTTTTGTCAAAAATGCCTGTTTATTGCAAAACAAAACAAAAAAAAGGCCTTGAAAAATACAGAACAACCAAAAAAGAAATGGACTCATCCATGATACAACCAATCAAAAGCATCCACTATTAAGGTGAGTAAAACATTTGCTCACCTTACAGGTGAAGCTGTACACCAAAAATTAGATATTCATGTAAATAGTTGGCAAATTAATACAACTGGAGAAAACATCTACTATTAGAGCTTTCATATATGTTTTTCCTTTTGCCTTTCTGTTATATAGATTGTGTACATTTTTATAGTATAATCCTATACATATGCTCTGTAATTTATTTGTAGTTTAAAATATGCTGAATAGCTTTCCCCCCATCATTTTAAAATTTGATTTTAAATCATCATATTCAAATCATAGATAAATATCTAAAACAAAAAAGCATTACAGGACATAGAATGAAAAATAGCAGCAACCCTCTACTCCCAATCCTCCCTAATCTCAATTTTCATTCTCCGGGGTCAAACACTTTCAACTGTGTTGTTTCTCCTGGAATATATCTAAGTATGTTTTGGTTTTGTTTTGTTTTGTTTTTGAGACTAGGTCTCACTATTTTTGCCCATGGAACCGCGGGCTCATGTTACCCGGGGTACCACGGACTCAAGCAATCCCCAGCCTCAACTTCCCAGGTAGCTGGGATTACAGGCGTGCGCCACCATACCCAGCTATTTTGTGGGACTAGGTCTTGCTGTGTTGCCCCGGCGGGACTCAAACCGCAATCCCTAGCCCCAGCTGCTTCATAGGCTGAAGCCACCATGCCCGGCTTTAAGTATCTATTTCTAAAGAGTGTGCATTTCTGATTATTTCTGGGTTTTAAATTTTAAACATTGAAAATAACTCCTACATGTATGACAAGAACTCATGAACTCTTTACTCAGTACCCGTGTATTTCTCCTCCTCTTGGGGTTATATAACAATTTTAAACCAAATCATCATTTAGTATTTACATTAAAATATCAACAATGTGAAGATACTTAGTGTCACTCAACTGTTCATTTCAAATGGTAAATTTCATGTTATATATCTCTTACCATAAGTTTAGAAAAATACAAGATGTAAAAATAAATAGAAATACCGTTCCCAGTGAGACACATAGTAGTACACTACCACATTTTATGTCTAGTACAACTTTTATTTTTCATAGTCAGTAATTGCCTTATGTTATATTCCCCTACTTGGTTAGTGTTTATGGCACCAATCCCAAATATCCCAAGAGAACTGTAAAACTAAATCTTGACAGTCAGATGCATCAATTCCTTGTCTGGAGGACAACATTCATAATGCTACTGCCATCTGAACTGCAAATTTTCACCCTGAGCCCAGCCTTTTTTCCATCCTGCAAACTCTGTTTCACCTCTGTCTTGTCTTGGAGCTCCTGTTTTGTAAACCCCAAAAACCTTTTTCTTGCTTTCCTGCCTCACTGATAAAGCACATACTTAAGTACTTCCTCGAAAAACTCAAGAAGAGAGATAATTTTCCCTTAGAATTTTGAAAGCTTTGCTCCACTGTTTTTTATCTCCTAAGATTACAACTGGCAAAACGTCTGAATCTGATTCTTAAAATTTTCTATGTGATCTGGTTAAATTGTGTGGTTCGTTTATCTGTGATTATTTCTGTCCCTCATCTTGTTTTTTGTTTTTTTCCTTGTTAGAACTTCTGTTAGTCATTTATTGGCTCTCTTGTATTAGTAATTCATATTCTTGTCATTCCTCTTTGCCATTTCTTAACCTTTCTTCTTATTTTTTTTTTCTGGGAGATATTCTCAATGTCATCTTACAACTCTTCTATTGAATTTTTCATTTTCTACTTTGCCATTTTGATAGGACTTTAAAAATAGATCTAGTTCCAGTTATAAAATATATTTCTTTAATTACTAGTGAGTAGTTAAAAACTTTTACTGATTTTATTGGCCATTTATATTTATTTTAATATAAATATTTTCTTTGAAATTTTTGCATATTTTCTATTGAATGATTAATCTTTTCTTATTAAATTGTTCAATTTTTCCTTATATTAAATTAGACCTTTGCCTATTATTTATTGTTTTGACATTTTTAACTTTCTTTTTTGTTTGATTTTTTTCTAGTAGAAAATTTTAACCTACATATGTATTTCTTACCTTATAACTTGAGTTTTATGTGATTCTTATAATATCTACCTTACTCCAAGATGATAAAAACATATATTTACTATATTTTATCAAGTGACTAATGCTGCTTTTCATTATATGGATGCAAAATTATGTATTTAAATTATCCTCTATCATTAGATCTTAATGTCATTTTCCACTTTCCAAAGTTCATATCCCCTTCTTTTGTTTTGGACTCCCAGATAAACTGGAAAATAGGTGAATGTCTTCTCTATGGAAGCTCTTCAGAAATACATATAACTTGTTCTTTTCTGGTTTCAATAGTCCCAACTACTTTTGCCAAATTTCACTTCATTATTTGAATTCCTTCTTGTTATTCTACTCTCAATTCCTTCCTAGAATTTCACATGTGCATTAAAATGCCAGTACTCAAACTTGGCAAGATACTTTAAGGGTATTACAATTCTAAGTTTAGCAGAAGGATACTTTCCTAACTCTTGGATGTCATAGACCTATTTATATATTTCACTATCACAGTTAGTTTTACAAAAACAGCCACTATACTGCTGACTCATTCCCAGCTGGTGGTCTTAGGCTATCAAGCTATCACAGTCATGAAACTGAAAATGACATTTAATTTGTTACATGAAAGGGGAAAAGGATTCCTGGAATTTTGGAACAATAGGGCAAAAAATGAACTCAGTAAGGAGTTAAAAGTTTTGCATTTATTGTAAAAAAAAAACTTACTTGAGCACAGGATAAGGATGAATTTACTTAGCAATGAAACATTTTAGTTTGCTGTATGTAGACTATCAGTCAAATGCAATGTGAAACAGCTGTCAACAAATTTAATGTATACTTGACAATGAAACTATTTGATACCAGACTATTCATAACCTCTCCTCTCTTTCAGACAAATAAAATTCTTTCTTATCAGGCTAGTTTGTTGGCCATTTTAGGGGATTGGTGAACTGGGTAAGAAGAAAAAGGTTTCACTGATGTATTGGGAAGTTGGAAAGAAAAAAGACATGCTTTAGATGCCAAGAGGCACTAAGAAGCACTGGCTAAGAAGAGTTTAGGAAGTTTAGAAAAGAGAAGAGAAAGAAATTGGATTAGCTGTTGTCTTCTGTGACAGAGGAGACCTTTTAGAGGAGGGAAGAGGTTTTAAGGGAAGTGTGTCATGTGTTATAAATATTTCACTTTGTGTGTGTTCTAAGAACAAGTAAAATTAAGTTTCTTCCAATTATTTTTGGATTTCCAAAATACCCAAAAAGATACAAATTTTAGATAGAACCTTGAACTGAGAAGCTGCCACATAGTATTTGAACTCTATATACTGTCACACAACCTTATATTACATCCATAGAACTATGGTGTGCACCACAGTAAAGATGACAATATGACAATCACATCATTTGGTCAGATTACTGTGAATCATTATCTTTAGCCCCAAATACCACATTTTTTACAAGACGTATTAGTTTGCAAGAGCTTCCATAAAGAAGTATTGGGGGGGGGGGCAAAAAAAGTACCATAGACTGGGTATCTTAAGCAATGTAAATGTATTTTCTCACAATTCTGAAGGGTACAAATCTGAGCTCAAGGTGTTGACACCTTCCTCTCAAGCAACACTTCCTAGTTTGTAGACTGCCATCATATCCCAGTGTTTTCACATGGTCCTTCTGTATATGTCCATGTCCTAATCTCCTCTTTTTATAAGGACACCAGTCATATTGGATTAAGACCCCTCTAATCCAGTTATCTCTTTAAACACCCTTTCTCCAAGTACAGTCATATTTCAGCTATTGCTTTAGAACTTCAAAACAAATTTGGAGGGTACACAGTTCAAATTATAACATAAAACTACTGACAAACTAATTTTGGTTTTATAACCCTCTGTATTTTATTGCTGGCCTTTCAGCACAATAATCCTAGTTCTTATAAATCACAAACGACCAGAATAGTCTTAACTTCTTCATTAAATAATTATTAAAAGCAGGAAATTAACCTTGTTGCTACTGATGTATACTTTTTGTATTTTACTCAAAAAGTATTTAGAATCTGGTAGTTTATTAGATATGTGCAAAATGGTATCATGTGAGTTGGTCCTTCGGAGATGAGCTACATAGGTATATACATGAAGAGAAATAATTTTCTTTTCTATAAAAAGAAGCAGAAAGAGGAAATAATTTGTAAGACCCTTACCACTAAAATCCTACAGCTTTAGTTCAAGAATAAAGAAAGTGTAAGATTTTGTTAAATATCATTTTAAACTATTGGACCTACAGAAAATACAGGGGTCAAATTAGGACTTGTAGAAGTTTTCTTAAAATTTGAATGGAAATATAAAATATTTTAGAAAAATAGTCATTTAAGTCCGGTTATTAACCCACAGTTAAACAATCAAGATCATAACAATTCATATCAACTACAAATCTGGCTCCTAGCTTTGATAGGGGGCTGTGGTAAAACTGGTGGGTTGTGACCCAGCTTTGATGGTGCTGCATTAGAATAGCAGCCATTGTGCCTTGGTGGGTGAGACTTGGAAAATGGAGGCCAAACCTTCTCGTGATAGCATCAGTAAGAGTAAGCTTTAAGGAGGAGAAAACAGACAGAAGGAGAAGGCATAGAGCAGCAGGAGTGCAGCTTCCAGGTGCAGGAGCAGGAAGGGTGCAGGTCCTAGCCTAGGCCACTGAGGAGCCCAGGGAAGTATATCGGAGAAACTTGCAACTTGTGTAAGCAGACTTGAAAATCTGGTACTTGAGAACTTGGTTTAACTTTGAAACTATGAGGTCTGGGAATTGTCTGGAGACCAGAAGAGAACTTGCTGTGTTGCTGTTTTCATCGTGAGAAGTCTGAAGTAGTTGCTGCTGTTGTATTGAGTGAGTGAGTCTTGGTGATTTTGGGCCACTTTAGAGTTAAAGTTGAAAGAATGCTGGAGCTGTGCCTTTTGGAGAAGAATTGAAGACACTATCCTGGTTTCCTTGTTGGATTTGAATCTCCTGCTTTGGAAGGAGTGATGACACCATCTTGGCTTCTTCTGGCTTGAAGTGAATTGCTATACCTTTGGAAGAAGGAGTGACAGCGCCATCTTGGCTTCTTCACCTGGTTTGAAGGTGAGATGGGTGCCATTTTGTATAATTACATGGCTGAAGGCCACGTGTAGTCTTTTGGTCTAGAGACTGGACTGGTTGCTAAGATTACCAAGGGGGTTCCATGTACCCCTAGGTGACTCTTGTCTATTTTGTCTTTTAGTAAGTAAATTTACTTTTGCCTCCCTCTTAAGGTTTATATGGTATTGCGACAATTTTGCACAGGCTGGGACAAACCTAAAACCTAAGGAACAGCTGGGTTTATAGGGCCAGCTGCTCCCATTTGTAACTTTAGTTAAGCACCCTGTTTTGCTTGTTTTGTTACCTGATTTCAGTTTTGTATTGGTTCTGTAACGAGCATTTTATTTCACAAATGTAGATGCCTCAAAACTGACCATATACACTACTGACCTGTTGTATATTTAACATCTCTTCATAGCTAGATGGAAAAATGTTATATTTCTATTTCCTTATGTTTGACTTTATAATTTATTGCAGAAATAGTAACGTTTAACCAGTAATAACTGTCTGCATAGTTAGGGAAAGAATAATAGATAGTAAAGTTTTGCAGGACACAAATAAATATCTGAGTTTAAAAGAGCTTTACACATTATTTATTCATATATCCCAAGCTCATGTGAAAATCTATTCACATACTTTTCAACAAGCCAGGATTACACAGTAGATGTGCCAGTCCCTAAAATTAGTTTTTTAAAATACCTTGTACAAGTCAGAAAATATGGCTCATCTCTTTGAAGTTTGAAGACAGGCTAATATTTTAGCAGTAACACTTAGAGGTTGCTTTCTGCCATGAATTATTACACTTCCAAACACTTCTCCATACTACTGAGGCTCATTTTTGACATCAAGTTAAAATCACTTTAGCATGAATAATTTTTAAATGAAACATTTTCTGAGGGTGGAAAAGAGTCATATTGGATTTTATCTTGTTATTAAATTCAAAAAGTACCTTGTATCAAGAAAGTGGATATTGTGCCCAGCATTCTTAACATATTCTATTTAGAAAAATGACATTTTACTCATATGAAAACAGATGTTGGTCTAGATAAAGTTAAATGCCTTCAGAGGTCTCAAGCATGTATACATGAAATTATAGAAATTAATTATACTTTAAGAAAGGATTTGACTGCTCTTCTGCTGTAAAGTCAATGTTTGAGTTATCTACTGCTACATAACAAACTACCCCAAAACTCAGTGAACTTAAAATAAAGCTTAGCAAACTTTCTCTGTAAAGGGTCAGACAGTTAATGTTTTAGATTGTGCAGCCTATATAATCTGCCACAACTATTTAGCGCTACTGTTTATCTCAAAAGTGATCATAGATGATATGTAACAAAGTAGGTATGACTATGTTCCAACAAAATTTCATTTGCCAGAAGAGGCAGGGAAACAAATCCATAGTTTGTGGATTTCTAGCTTATCAAAGCTTATTTTTCTGTAAATTGGTATTCTGTGGGGATCATTTGTATCAGTGGGGATCTCAGTGGAGATCTGCTCCTCATTGTTGGATGTACTGATGAGTTTATTTTCAATCAATTGTCAAGTTGGCTAGAGGTACTTGCTATACTTGGTATTGATTGAGGCTGTTGGCTAGGTACCTCAGTTCATTGCTACATGGTCTCTTACAGTAAAACTTGGGGTTTCTCACATGAATTTCAGCAGGGCAAAAACTGAAGCTTAAAAGCTTCTGTGAGTCTCGCCTAGGAAGTCATGCTATGTTTTTTCACCATATTCCCTTGGTCAAAGTCATAAGACTAGGTCAGATTCAAGGTGTAGGGAAATAGATTCTACATTTAAATGGAAAGAGCCAAAGGTTTAGTAACCATTTTAAATTTAATAGAGGAAGTCAACTCTCATAACAAAGTGATATCAATTCCTGTGAGACTTTTACCAGTGACATTTTACTTTGGAAAACTTGTCAAAACCTCATGTATGTGGTCACAGTTCTCACTATAAATTGCTTAGCCAAAACTTAAGCAAGAAATAAGAAGTCATCAAATTTTCTGTTGAAAGTATTTTTAAATATTTTGTGGAATGAAATAGTTATGAAAGTAAAAGAGATCTTTTTGAAGTCTCAAAACAAATGATTTCATTTTTATTTTTAGTAGGGTGGTTGGTTAAGAGGGTCATTTGAGGAGAGAGTGAAGGCAAATATGGATGGTTGTGAAGAGTGATGGCTCAAACTTTGTTCCTTGGGACTGAAGGGATTACTACTTTTGGAGTGACTCCTTTTAGGAAAGTCCCCTTGATGGGTCATTAAGGGTAATGTTAACCAAGTTTTTCCTCTGTAAGATTACACTGTTTTACTTGTTGATTAATCAGTGTTTTGTTGAAAGATTATCCTATTCCTCATCAAATTTTACCAATGTTAGCAGTCACTGATTTTTTTTCTGCTGAATTATTATGAAGGTTGTCAAGTAATGATTTTCTAAAATTTCATGATTTTTCTATCTATTTTGACTAATTACAAGGAAAATCTCTCTATATTGATAGATGCATACATACAAACACACATGGATTTTCATATTTCTCTTTAACTTAATCTTATAATCCATGTAACTGCTACTTGACAACCAAGTTCTCTCAGATTTGGCTAGTGTAAGCCTCTGGAAGCTGACTTTTCTATTCTTTTAATATCTTGATCATTTTTAAATATTTCCTTACTTTCTAACCAAGGAGATGTTCCAGACTCATTTCCCTGCTTCAACTCTGCCTTCTCCCTTTCAATGAAGAATGGAATTTAGAAACCAAGATCTAGATATCAAATGTGTTTTGCTATTGGGATATTTTTATTTTCCATATGTCACAATGGACAGAGCTAGTGAATACATGTATATACATACATATGTATATATACATTTACAGCTCTATCTACCTACCTATCTGCCTAACCATCTATTAAAATTCATGAATTCACCATTATTGCCAATCCAAAAACAGTGGATTCATTCTAGTTTCTCGTTTGTACCTACCTTCTCCAACAATGAGAATCCTGGCAACTATTACCCTCAATATATGTACATATTTGTTAAGTATTCTTGTATGTAACTAATTTCCTATTGTTACTGCTTTCCCTCATGTGGACACACTCCTCATTCCTTTCACACTCAAATGTTGTTCCTGGTTGCCACCTCCCCATACTGTGCCCTCCTCAAGAGTCAATACTATATGCCAGGACATCACACTGACCTTTGCACTAAATCTTGAATGAAGGAAATAATGAGAATATTTTCTTGATTCTTTTCCTCCTTATCATGTGAATTCAGACCTATATAATACACATTTTATATAATTGTATTTCAAAGCTTCAAAAGCAATTTTTGTGTGCTTGAACCTACAAATAACTAAGAATTGTAACACATATATTACAGTGACATCATTTTTGCTAGCATTATTTAATCTTCTCATTCTTTCTAATAGTTTGAATTCTATATTGTTTAGACTTCCAGATAAATGACTGGCCATGGTAAGCATTTTCGTATTTTTATCTCCTTGTACTAGACATATTAATCAACAATTTTTACCATGCCCACAGCCCTCCCAAAAAATAACCTACTAAACTTTTGTTTAATATTACCTAACTACAAATCCTCGTAGGAGTCAAAATTGACTAGACACTGAACCAAAGGTCATCAACCTATGTTTTGACTGAAGAAATGCCCATAACAGATACTATTAGTTCCCTGTCTATATCTCCTCCACATTCCCTGATCTACTTTATACTGACAACACCTGCTACATTCAGTCTAAGGAACATGAGGCAGACTGGAATTACAGGGAAGTTTACAGTCCTGGAATCAGTACTTAGTGAATGACAGATGGAAGTTGGAGGACAAATACTCAGTTCCTTTGTCTCTAAGTTGGGATAACTCTGAGAAATATTCTATACTGTCACCCCATGGGCCTGAGATCCAGTAGCCCATAGGAAGAGCCTACTTAGCAATCGTTTCTTTATCAACATTCTTCCCTTCCTTTTCTCAATTCCACATTCCCATAAAAGTGCTTTCAGTAGCCACCTTCCAAGTTAACTACCAGTTCTTAAATCCTTGCCTCCAAGTCAGCTTTTGCAGAAGTCTAACTACTCAGCTGTCATGACAATTATTAATAGTCAAACAGATATACTTAGTCAAGTATTAATATTGGAAATATATGTTTTTCAAAACTATTTACAGTTATACAGAGGGAAGAGATGTGTAAGAACAATTTGAACCATACAAATGGCAGAATACTTGAAAAAAGATATAAAAATCCAAACCTAGTGACACCATTCTTTGGATTCAAAATCAAACACCATTCTAATCTGGATTAGACTCTGCCCTGTTACAGCTTCTCTTGGATCTCCAAAAGATATTTTCATTCTAAAATTTTATATATGCCCTAAGAATGATGAAAACCCACACTCCTACCCCATACTCAGCTTAGTTTATATTAACAATGTTTGTTCTTTGACACTAAGCTGCAATAGGGGAGGAACCAACTTTGATTTATACTTTTATTCCTGTTTTACAGCTAAAATTAAGCCTCACATGAGGAATATTAGCATAACATTTGTTAATATTTGTATAATTAATATTGTATAATGAGCAAAAGAGTTTTTGAAAGGCATTTATGAATATAGTCAATATATTTAATTTCACACAAAGGGGCTACACTAGTGGAAATCAACTGTAAAAATAGAGTTGGAGACACCACCCCAATGTGGAGCAAGGGGAGCAAAAACAAAAATAAACAAGTGGTACTACATCAAACAAAATAGCTTTTATAAAATTAAAAGAAACAAGCATTTAGGTTATACTTAGGTTCAGAGCCATTCTCTACATCATTTCTAAAAAAATTAAAATTCTTCCTCTTGTTTGTTGTACAGAAGAAAAAAAATGTAAACAAATTTTTATACCTTATAACTAGGAGCTATAAATTATACATAACAATTATGTAGTATGCTCTGTCCCTTTCTGTTCTCTTCTGGTAACTGTCACCTCTTCTAACACTCCCTCTCCCACATACATTTATTGTTCCTTTAGTCAGCCACTTATCTCTTAATTGATCAATACTATCCTTGACTACTGGTAAATTTTAGTCCCCAGTATTCAAGGAGGGTAGCATATGACTTATGATCAAAATTCTGCCACTGGATTTTATAAATGGACTGTGAAAAAAGATGTTCTTTTCATTTCTTGTGTTTGCCAAGCTGTGACAAAATTGTTTGTTTATACCTAATGCTCATAACTCATACTCACTAACCCACAAGAAGGAAAATCCATGTTTAGCAGAAATAGTTGAGATAAACACTTAGGGAAGCACATGTGAAAGAGAAAGAGAGAGAGAAAAAGAGAGAGCAAAAAAGAGAGAGAGAGGGAGAGAGACAGGTAGAGGGAGAGGTGGAGTAATACAGCAATATTTTCAATGAATCTTTGGAATCCTCCAACTCAGCTTCACCCTGTATTTCTCTTTTATATACCAATAAATTTAATTTTACACAAAGGGGCTACTAGTGGATATAAATTGCAAAGATATATTTGGAGACACAACCCCAATGGCAAGGGAAACAAAAACAAAAATAAACAAGTGGGACTACATGAAACAAAATAGCTTTTACAAATTAAAAGAAACAAGCACAAAAACAAAAAGGGAACCAACAGATTGTGAAAAGATATTTGAACATCACAAATCACAGGAACAGAAGTTAATTTTGAAAATATATAAGATAATTAAATAATCCAACAACAGGAGAAAACAGGCAACCCAACTCAAAAAATAGACAAAAGACCTAAATAGACACTTTGCTAAAGAAACCATTCAAAAGATGTACACGTACATGAAAATGTATCCAACATTACTTATTATAAGAGAAATATAAACCACAATCACAATGAGATATTTCCTCACCCCTGCGAGAATGGCCCATATCAAAAAGAATGGTGGCAAATATTGCTGTGGATATAGAGAAAAAGGAAACCTAATCCACTATTGATAGAAATGAAATTTAGATCAGTCTGTATGGAAAATGGTATTGGGATACCTTTAAAAAGTTAAATAGAAATTCCATATGATCTAGAAATATCTCTGCTATGTATTTCCTAAAGAATATGAAAACATTAATATGAAAAGGTTCAGGGAGTTAACGGCGCCCATCCCAAAGTCCTGAGAGCGGACTGAGGCTCTCACGGACAAAAGAGGCAGCTGCAAAGGGGACTCCGACCCTGCTGAGAGAAGCAGGTAGCCCACCCGCACCTGGGGGAGGAGACCACCTGAGACAGGTAGGATACGCTCCCTACCTGGAGCAGACTGTGGCGTCTCCCGGCTGTTGTCACGG
>PVHY01009328.1:0-57003 GCA_004024945.1 Uropsilus gracilis | reverse complement strand
AGTTGGTGATGAAGTGTCTCCCTTAACCCATCCCCTTTTTCCCTATCCAGTAGCAGCTGAGATGGATTCCTACCTCCAATTCTGGGGGTGGGATCTGATGAACTTGAGACCAGAAGTTTAATCCCATTGGTTCCCTTGACCTTAATCACTGGTTCAGGGAAGGCCTATGATTTAGTTGATTCAGTATGACTTAAACTCAGAAATCTGGTTTATTGATGGAGAGAAATTTTTTCTGTTTGATTCAAAAGTGAGAGCTGGGACTATTATAGCTGTTTGCTACCACAAAGGAACCAGCCATCACACTTACATAGGGGGAGGGAAAGCGTCATTAAAATTGTACTAAAATCATGATCAAACTATGCATGGAGCCCCCATCTAAACTTCTTAGGCCCATTAGCTAGTGAATTTCTTCTATTCCTTAGGTCAAACAGAATAAACCTTTTTTTGAGAAATAAAAAACATTTTAACAAATACAGAAATCATCCTCAGGATTCAACATTTCTGAACCCACTCCCAAGTCCACTAGGAACTTGTCACAGTTTTCATGAGCCAATTTAGATATGCAAATTCATCTGCATTAATTGACTCTCCAGGGAACCATTGTTCTCTCTCAAGTTCCCTAAAACTCAAAAGAAGCAGAGGTATCTGGGGGGGGGGAGGACCAGGAATCCTCTTGACTGACAGCTCAGACACTGCTTCCTGACCAGCACTTTCTTGCTCCCCCCAAAAGATCTCCCAGGATAGAGGTGTCCATTGCCCAGCCACAATGGGAGGCAGTGGTAGGGAAGCTATAAAGAAGTCATATAGAACCAAATAAAAAACAGGTCCAGAGTCAGGGAGACTCAGATTGAATATTTCTTCCAAACTTCCAAAGTCACATTGCCTTTTTGAATCTCAGTTTTTCTGTATGTAAAATGAATAATGATACAATAAGTCCTCACTGCCAATAATGGGTTCTCAGAACTGTGACTTTAAGCAAAACGACATATAAACAAAACCAATTTGACTGCAAACTACTGGAGTGAAAAAAAAAGAGTTAAGTTTCCATGGCAGGTTTCTGGGTACACAAAACATCTCAGTAAAGACCCCAACACTTCTTGTAGGAAACTGTCACTTCTATTCAGTCATTCATTTATTTTCCAACATGCTTATTCTAGTTGAGGCTTCCAAGAGGCTGAAGCCCATCCCACAGTTCAGGGAGCAAGACAGAACCTCTCCTCCCTGGATGGGGTGGAATGCTCTGATGGAAGCATACCTTTTGATCAGAGGGTGCACTCATTTCTGTGCCCACACCACTCAGACTTGCCAGTGAACTCCACCTGCATAACTTTGAGTGAGGAGATACCCAGTCTCCGTACAAAACCTAGGCCGAAATGGGGCGAACATGCCAGATCTACAAACTTCCTGGAGGGGATCTATTTTTTTTTTCTCATTAGTGTTATAATGAAATGATGTTGAGCAAAATGATGTTATTTGGGGACCTGCCACACTAATCCAGCTGGACTGTTATGAGCATTTTAAGACACTGAGTGTATAAAGCACCTGGCCAAGTGCCTGTAGGTCAGGGCGCATTTCAAAACTGGAAGCTGCTATTTAGATTCTTATCATTATTGCATTGTCCTTCTCCTTTGCCAGCACTAATATAGATCTCAGGGGATAAGGGCAGTGAGATTCTCAGCAGGGCAGAGGTGATAGAGATGGCATCCTCATTCATCACCACAGAGCACCGTTTGGGGGAGGTCTGTGGAAGATATTCAGCCACACACCCTAGCAGCTCCCACTTTGGTGACAAGCCTGCTCCAGATCTTTCTCAAGGTCGATGGTCCCCATCTTTTTATTAGTTTTCAGAGCTATCAAGGTCCAGAGCACAAGTTCCAGAAGTGATGGAAAGAGACAAAAAGATGAGAAAGCCAGGTCCTGCCCTCAAGCTTCTCATAAATCAGTATAAATAGCCCTGCAGTCTGATATTCTAGAGTTCAAATCCTGGTCCTCTGCTAAGCAGCCATGATACACAGTGAGGCATTGAATGAACCTCTCTTAGCTTCCTTTTATTTACCTGGGAAAAAGATGAAAATAATACAAATGCATCTTTCCTGCCTGTTGAAAAGAAATGAAAAGTAGAGGCTGCAAGTGGTTTGCATAGTAGGTCCTCAATCAAGACAAGGCTCTCCCAGGGGTACCAGAAGCTAGAAGAGGCAGGAAAGGAGCTTACTTACATCCCTAGGAGGAAGCACATCCTTTGATATTAGATATCTCTCATCTCTAGAAACAGAGAACACATTTCTCTTGTCTCAAGCCACCTTGGTTTGTAGGCTTTGTTATGACTATTTAGGAAAGGCAAACACCCTTCTTCCCCCAGTCCTCTCCCCTTAAACAAGTGAATGAGAAAACTGCTCTTTAACTTCCAAGAAAGGAAGTATGGGGCTCGGAAGGGCAGAGCTAAGAATGAACTGAAGGGGTTGAACCATGGATATGGATTTAAGCAAGATTTCTGGGGGTGGGGAGTAGTGCTGCCCTCTGGTGGTGGCTCAAAGACTAACAGGATCGGTGTGCAGGATTCTGGGAACATAGATGCTCAGGGAAAGTTACTTACTCCTGCACCAGGAGACTTGAAGTCACCAGCCCCCACAGAGCCATTGTCACCAGAAACTCAGTGTCTCTGTGTCCCATATGTGAGCCAAAGCTCCTCTGCACACCTCAAAGGCTCTGTCTCTCCTGCCTCCTTAGTTGCAGTCTCTGGAAGGGACCTGCATAAAGCACTCACCTGGGCACATGGCCCACATGGGCCAGGGATGCCCGGCTGCTTGAGCCACCATAGACTCAGTCCTCAAGTATCAGACGATAGGTTGAAACAATATTGATAACCATTTTTGAGCATTTACTGTATGGTTCTTTTGCTCATTCAAAGAACATTTATTGAGCCTCTGCTATGTGTCAGCCACTGATACTAGTAACTCAGTAGTGAGTTTAGCCAAGAAGATCCTTGATGTGGAGCCACTTAGAGTCACAGGGAAGACGGACCTGGCTAGCAGGGGAAGATGAAGGTAGCCGATTCGTTGATGGAGTTAAACAACATGAGGGACAACAGGCAGCAGCTTCATTTTTCTCCGAACTGTCTTCAACCCTCTGTTCTCTTCTAACCCTCTTACTCTACTTTGTGATGTCCTGCCCGTTCTTCTCATTTTGCAGTCACTTTGGCTCTTGTCTCAGTCATAATTGCAGCTTTCACCTTCAGAGAGTTCTGTCCGATGAGAACTAAAACCTCATGTGCAGTCTAGGGTCCCCTCCCTCCCCCCCCCTCAGTGCTCCAGCCTATCTGTGGTTCTCTCCTGGCAGGGGTCAGAAGTGTAGGGGCACAGAGAGGAGTACTACCTGCTTCCTGCTTCCTGCCCTGGGCAGGGAAAGGAAAGCCAAGGGTCCCTGGTCATGGCTAGTGCTTTTGGGCTTTGCTGCTGGTTTCCTTGGCCACATGGCCAGGCTGCGAGGTTCTTGAGCCTGGCCTGTGAGCTTACAGGTACTGGCTCTCCTCCTTGGTGGAAGGATTTTTCTCAGTCTGTGTGGAGAGATGTCAGCTGAGTTTTTGTAAACATTTAACATTCCAAATACTCAGCTTTTGGGTCCCCTTCATCCCACTAAGCACTCACAGTCTCGCTCCTGGGCTCTTTCTTGGCCAGGAGGGGTGCCTGCTTCCTCTCTTCCTCAGAGTCCAACTGGCTGCAGGAAATTCAAAAGCCCTTCCCTTAGGAAATGGCAGAAATGCCACCCTGCTGCCCTCTCTATTTAGCCAGGCCTCTGAGGCTCCTGCCACATGCCCCAGAGCTGACTCCTCCAGTGGGGAGGAGGCCTGCAGCCTCCAGGCTCTGTGCTTACACATGCCCCCAAGCCCAAGGCCCAAGAAGCACTCTAGGGCTCTGTGGTTGAGCCACAGACTGGCAGCTGCACTGCCATCTGAGCCCAGGACTCTGTGGCTGTTCCTTGCCCATGACTCCTTCATCTTGGGAAGGGTCCTTCCAGTCCCCATCACTGGGATAGGGCCAGGGCAGCACTCCTCCTTGGACTGGAGGGAGAAAAGCTCCAAAGGCTCTCTACTCACAATTCTCTGCCTGCCCATCTCCTTGGGATCTCTAGCCTTTTGCATGTCTGGGATGTCTGGGATGCTTTCTCATGTGTCTAAAAATGCATCCCCAAACCTCGCTTATCTTTTACATGCTCATCTAGGGTTATTTCTCAGTTATTGTCACCAGATGTTAAGCCTTAAGTGGCAATGAGTGTCCCCGCTCCCTGTTACAGTGATGCAGAGAACAGAGCACAAAATGAACAAAGGGCAGTGAAACCTTCTAATGCATCAGCGCATCATGTGGTTTAGACTGGACAGAGAGCTGCTTAACCCTGCAAGGAGAGGCCTCCTGGTGGACACATATTACCTAGAGCTATGGTGGGGGCCTGGCATTACAGATCGCCAGAAGAGCCAAGTAAAGCCCAGACCCTGAGACTGGAAGAACCTCACTGGGCAAAAGTAAACAAAAGGATCACAGAGTGAAGAATGTAGAATGAGGTCAGAGAGGAGGCTGGACTTGACCTGCAGGACCTTACAGGCCATGGAAGTCTCTGGAAGGTCTGAACAGAGGAGAAGGAGCACCCTTTTAGCTCTTGCAGTAGACCAGTCAGGCATTCTGCTCAGCATGTTAACCCTTGGACTAACCCCATCATCTAGGTATGAGGACCTATATTCAACCAATGGAGAAACTGAGGCTCGGAGAGTTTCAGTCACTCGTCCAAGGCTCCCCAATCATTGGGTACAGAGGCTGAGATTTGAGCCCTGGGGTTTAAAGAAGCTTAGTTCGTTTCCATCAGAACCTCAGTTATCTATGTAAGAGCATGCTGGCTTTCAAATGGGGAGAAGGGGGTGTACCCTGGTCCCTCTCGTGACACCCTGAACTGGTATCCCCATGCCTGCTCATAAGCCAGGAGACCCCCCTGAGAGAAAAATAGATTCTGGCCTGCATCAAGATGACAAGAAGTTCTGTGCTCAGGCAACTGTGCTGGGACTGAAACAAGGACCTTTGCTTCCAGGTGGATAGGGAAGCCTTGCTGCCAGCTACCCTTGACTCTGCAGCCCCAAGGATCCCTCCCCACCCTCCTCTTGCCAGCAGGGATTAGAAGCTAAACCTGTCAAGACCACAGCCTAAGACACTCAGGGGCCTACAGGGAGAGATTGTCACACAGGTGCATGTAATGACATCTGTCTTTGGGGAGGGACCAGGATTGAAGCTGCTGCTTCAACATTTGAAAGACCCTCTTCCAGTTTCAGAAGCTCCTCCTCGTGATTCTGGATGGGAGATGGTCCATCTCCTGGATTCTCACTTTCCCAGTCTTCCATGCAGTTAGGGTATGAGCACATGATCTCAGCCAGCAGACTGGGAACAGAAGATGGGGTTAAGGGGAGACTTGCAGGGACAGTGGTGATGTGGGAGTTGTAACAAGAGTTGTGCCCATGAGCCCCTAGAGCACTGATGGGAGCTGTGACCCGGGCTAAGATCCCCCATCTGCTTTTGTTTTTTTCCTGACTTTGCTCTAAAGATAGCAACAGGACTGGGTGGCCAGAATTTTCCCATAACACACTACCCACTTGATAATGGCCTTCAAACAATAAGACTAGTGACAGAGCTGATTGGAACAAACAATGCATTCTGTAATGAAAAGAGAAACATATATAGCCCTCCAGGCCTGACTGGAAGACAGGGGGGTCTGGTTTGAGCCAGCCAGTGCCTTTTAACCCTCAGGGGTGAGACAAAAGACTGAGACTTGCTTGAACCCTTGTGCTGCCTCTCAACATGATATAAAGACTGGGGAATTACCCATGCTTTGAGAGATGGGGCAGGAGAAGAGGAGTCTGGGAAGCTCTCCTTGATTCCAAGGCCCAGGAACCCTGGGGAAACATTCTCAGTTGAGAATGTCAGGTGGCCCATCTCTCCAATAAACATCTTCTCTCCAATAAACATCAGAGCTGGTCGCTAAAAGGTCCTCATCCCAGACATCATGCCTCAGGCAACCTCAGTGTCAGCCTGACCCACCTTCACCTCCCCCAACTTTGCAACAAAGCACATGGAGATGCCCTGCTTTGGGGTAACACTGCATACCACAGAGATGGCATGAGAGACCAAGGGTACAGCCAGAGGCTCTCCATGGTGGCATTTGACCTGAGGTGGGAGACTCGGGCCAGTGAGTTCAGCCAGCTCTTAACCACTCTCCATGGCCTGTGCCTCCTCCTTTACTCACCCTCCTCCCAGCCACACACACCACACCACCTTTCGCATCACCCCAAGGCCAGCCTCCTGCACCCCAGGGCTTCCTCAGGCTGCTCGAGCTTCATGGAAGCCACGTGCTTTCATTCCCATATTATCTGCCCTCTTATCACAGACATGCTTTACTACTGTTTACTGCAAGTGGTAAACTGAGGCTTATAGTCAGTCAAGATTCTCAGAGTTCATGTTAGAACGGGAACACCAGTTTCAGTCTCCCCAACTCCAAGGTTTGTCTTCTTGATCATGATGAACCCCATACAACCCTATGGAATCATGCTGGAAACATTCTTTTAGGGGAAAATCATTAAAATATGCAATAAAGAAAAAGGCACTTATTTGTTCTTTACTGCCATCAACACAACAAAGGGCGTTGCCCAGACCCAGGACCTGGGACTGAGAGACGTGCCCCATGTGCCCGCTTCAGACCAGGCCAGTTCTGGTGCCTGTCAGTCTGTGAATCTCTGCACGCACACCTGCTGTGGGGCATATGTTTCTGGTAATGGATTTTTTGGTAATGGGGTTTAAGGTTAATTTGAGGAGTCATGTTATGAGTCTTGGGTGGTGTAGGATGACCCCCAACTCTCATCAGGGATCCCGGTCCTGACTTTCAGGTCAGTCAAAAAGTCTTCCTCGGGCCTGGACTCCCCTCCACCTTCCAGGCCTGCAGCCTTGGCACTGATGTCAGCGCTGGACTGCAGCCCACCCCTGCCTCCACGACTCCTCTCACCCCAGCCGGCTGAGTGCTGCCATCCATCACACTGCAGACTGATGCTGGAATGCAAAATCATTCTGTCCTCCTCCCTCTCCCTCCCAACTCCTGCATCTATGGGTTTTCAGTTCAGAAAACATCTGTTCTTTCCCTTGTCCCTGACAGAAGCATTGATCTACTACAGCCAGGCTGCATAAGAAAATGAGTGTCTTAGGAAATGGGTGTCCTCCCCTCTCCCTACACCCTGCCCCCCCAACCCTACAGGGTACAGGCAGGCCTGGGGATTGACATGGGGATTCCTGGAGAAGAGGGCCCCAGGTCAGGGCAGAAGGAAAGAGACAGATGGGGTCGGGAATGCTGGAAGGTGAAGACCCAAGGGTTCCTGAGAGGGGCCAGGACATTCCCCAACAAGTGGAACAGGGGTGCAGGGAGAGTGAGAGGGCCTCCAGCAGCCTTACTGCAGCCCAGATGTGGCAGCTGGGGCTCTTCGGTCCCATTATATTCCTCTTCCATCGACTGCTCACACTTTTAAGGCCATGGCTGGATCTCCCCAGTTGCAGAATGGCATCAGCATTCAGGGTGACCACTCCCAGTTCTCCTCCCATATGTTCAGGCACACAATCCCCACCACACCCCAGCACAGGTGCTCTGAGGAGGGGCACCAAACAAATGCATGGCCAAACAATTGTGAAATGAACAAAACCGGAATATGAAACAGGGGAGCCAGACGAGTCAAATTTTCTGTAGTTAGTAGGTTTTGTGAATGAAAATGACACCCCCCCCCATATTCTCAAAAGACTCCCCATTACCAAGCACCCCCTCCCCTCCTGCCCCCTTTCCTGCAGAGACTTGAATCTGTCCCTCCAAATTTGACTGGTGCAGACAGACAACTGCAGGGCAGTTTATGATATTGCCCTTGACCCGGTAGACTGTTATGTCCACTTCCTGGATGCGCCCGGGCCTGGGGAGGGTAGACAGGGAGCCAGGATCAGGGGTTAGCTGGGCAGGAATGAGTCCTAGTTGATTATTAGGTAGTCTCTTTTTGAAGCCAAAGCCAACTCTGGAATACAGAGATGATCCATATAGTACTCTCTACAGAAATCACAGCCATATCAGAAAAAAAAGGGCTAAATCTAGGACCTGGCACTTAGTGAGCCTCAATAAATATTTACTTAATGGCTGAATGGATGGATGAGACAGGCCAGTGGACAGACACCGATAAATCAATGTGCTGCATGCCGCAACTGAATCAACATATAATTATTGATTCTACAGTCTGCCCTTGAACAATAGAAATCAAGCAGGTATATGGTTCCAAGGTAGGCCAGAGGACAAGGGAAGAATTCTGAAAGAAGGGAACATTTGAGTTGGGTCTTGCAGGTGAGTAGGAGTTCACCCATGTAGGACGGGAGAGGAGCATCCCAGTGGAGAAGCAGCAGGCATAAAGGCAGAGAAACTGGAAAGAACCTGGGCAGCTTGGGGAGTTTAGAGTGTGGTTTCTACAACAGGAAGTGGGAAGGGAGGGGTGCATTGGGATTTAGGAGGAGAGAGATCAAAAGGGTCTTGTTAATTTTGAACCACTGCTATGAAACAAGGGGGAGATATGATCCCGGGAAAGAGAAAGGGTGGTCATCTAGACCTCTGCCTAAGAGGGACCTGCTGGGGTGTGAATGGCACAGCACTTGTACGGGACAGTGATGCCAGGATTGGGAGCGTCTCCCAGGAAATTACTGTACCCCCAAAGGAGTCAGCATGGCCTTGGGATCCAGAAGAAGGCACCTGGGAGAAAAGGACCAGAGCAGTTTGCAAGACTGAATCTTATAGCTTCAGATTATACCACCACTCCTATTTTATAGGTGGGAGACTGTGGCAAACAGGAAGCCATTCTGATTAACACTGGACACTAGCATTTCCAAGGCTACATCCTCTGCTTGTAACACCAGAACATAAGCAATTGAGAACATCTTTGAGTGTGGGACAGTGGCAGGGACATTGAACTTGCAAATAAGAGACAGGAATAGGGTGCAGATTATCAGTGATTTGCTGTGTGACTTGATCACATGGTTTCCCTCTCTAAACTTCTGTTACCTCATCTATGAACAGG
This sequence comes from Uropsilus gracilis, assembly GCA_004024945.1. NCBI lineage: Eukaryota > Metazoa > Chordata > Mammalia > Eulipotyphla > Talpidae > Uropsilus > Uropsilus gracilis. Next base: position 47,885 of record PVHY01009328.1, on the reverse strand, counting down.
GACAGTGGACTTTATGAGATCATGACTGCTCAATTATATAAGGATAGGCAGTTTCTTCATCTGCAAAATGGGTGTTATGATCCCTACCTCCGAGGGGAACCTTGGGGATGAAAATAAAGAATGTCTGTGGCAGCCTAAGCCAGTGCAGTGCCTGCACATAGTAGATGCTCAGGTAACACAAGGTGTTGCTGATGTCTGCCTGACCCCAGGGCTCAAGACTGGGCTTTAGGAATGAAAGACAGGCTTGAGCTGTGGTAACTGGCTTTGTCATTCTCTGTGTCAAAGAAACAGCTGGGGACCCAAGAGGAAGCAAAAGAATCACAGGCGTTTTTCCAGATGGAAATTAAAAAAAAAAAAAAAAAAAAAAAGATGGGAATTTAAAAAAAAAAAGCATTATCTCTCTCTGCCCAGGGAGAGAGCCATCTTCCCCACTGCAGAGCTGCCAAGCCCCAAACTGCTGATTTACTTATTTTTCATAGTAGAGGAAGATTCTAAAGGAGCCCATACTTGCTCTTCCCTTCAGATGCTGTGCTAAAATGGGGGCTTTCCCAGCCCACCTCTTTTTGCCTATAACCCCTGACAGGAGTCAAGGATCCCACAGGCTGGAAGGCATCCCAGGTTTCAGATGCCAGTGACCACAGCCAGGTCGAGGAACCCAAACCCGGGGTAGGGGTGTGACAGAAAAGGTCACACAAGCTTTTTGGTCACATATCCCTCTTCCCACCCACAGGGACTCCCCCCAAAGCAGAAGCCCTTGTCCTTGTCTCCTGGTGCTGTTTCCCTGCCTAGGCTCCTCTGGGTTTGAGAGCTGCAAAACCAGATTGTGAATCAAATTTCAGTAAGTGATGGAAAAGAAATACCCCAGAAGAGGGAGCAGGGAAGAGACTCAAGAACATGAAGTTGTCCCACCAAAGCCTCCTGGACTATAAACTGAATTCTATAATTATGAATCTCCCCCTCAAATCCTGTATCTCCACCAAAGTTGCTCCCTCCAGGACTTCACCATGCCTGCTCAGAGGTGCTTCTTGGCAAGATTTTGAAGAATTCTTTGAAGAGAATCTGCCTTTCTCTCTGCACCTGGCTTCCTTGGGCTCAGAGAGGCAGCCCCATCTCCCTACCTAGGGTGTTTCTGCCTGGCCCGGAGGCAGCAATGCAAGGAGAAAGAGCACACTCCACCAGGGCAAATGCCATAAGCTTTCTGGACCTGAGTTACGTATCCTTATCTCCAGGGATGTGGGGAGACAGCAGCCAGTGTCTGAAAGAAAGTAACCCCCATGACCAAGTGTCTTTTCCCTTTCTAGATACTGAAGGAGGTGCCAGCAGCCACCAGCTTTGCTCTTCAATCTCTTCCCCCCCCCCCCGACGCCATCCCTCTCCCCCCTTCTCTGCTCAATGGGGGTATTTGATATAATGGAAAATCTCTCTCTCTCTTTCTCTCCCCCTCCCATTCTCTGCTCAATGGGGGTATATTATATAATGGAAAAACCCTGGTTTGCCATCAGAGGGCTGGGTTAAAACCCAGCTTTGCGCTGCTTATCAGCCATGTGATCTCAAGCACCTCACCTCACCTCGCTGAGCCTCAGTTTTCCCTGTCTGCAAAGTCTAAAAATGAGAACTGTGGTATCCAGAGCTATGGTGAGGATTCAGTGGGAAAGCGGTGGAAAAACTCCCAGCCTGACACCAGGCACATGGTAGGACCCCAGCAATGTTCCCTTTGGTCCCACTGAAAAGACTGTTCTATCTTCTCCACAGGGAAGAATGTGAGCCCCCAGGTTAAAAAGGAACCATCGACATTGCAGGTCAAAAAAGGCATCCCCCCTTTTCCAGCAGGTCGCTGGGAATGATCAGGCCCTGACCTCCGTGGGCCAATTTTCACGTTGTCCGTTAAAGGAAGTCAAGAGTTTGGGATGGTATAGTGTGCCACCTGGTGTTCGAAGGGGGTAAGACAGGCCCAAGAGGGAATCTGTTCTGTGGAGGCAACAGCTAGGCTCACTGTAGGGAAGTGAGAGCAAGGTGATCCACCAGACAATCTGCTGAATACATAGACAATAAACAAGATGAGGAGGATGGCTAGTTTTAAGGACAAAGAAACAGTTCAGGAGGAATCAGACTCAGCTTTCAGCTGAAGTGATCAGGGCAACCTCAGTGGGAGTGATTTTGAAAAAACCTGGAGGAAGTTGAGGTTGATACTGGGAGGAGAGCTTTTGGGGCAAATAAAACAGCCAGCGTGAGGGCAAGGACCACCAGGGTTGGAAAGCTGAGAGGAGGAAGACAGAAAGGGGGCACCAGGAAGAAGGATGTATCCCACTGCTGTGGCTGAGGTGTGGTGGGGAGGGGCTGTGCCATATTATGTGTGTGAGAGAGAGTAAGGGAACCTTTGGGGTGAGGGTCATGTACAGTAAGGGACAAGATCAAATCTGACTGGGTTTTAACAGGATCCCTTGGCTGCCAGGTGGCAAAAAGACTGTTGGGTCTTGGTAGCAACCTGGGCTCTACCGCCCATAAAGAAGGGAAGAGGAGGTGGGTCCCCCAGGGAAGCGTGGACTCATTTGATGTCTAGGCTTTGCCAGCCTAGCCATGGAGTGAGACAGAGAGCCTAGAAGGACTGAGAGGTTTTCATCTGAGCAAAGGGCAGGAGGGGTCACTAGGAACTGCGTAGAGGGAGTGCGTCAGATCTGCCAGAGCGTAGTCTCACCTGGAAGAAAAGAGGATGGTCTGCTGAGGTGGGAGGAGGCAGGAAGATGAGGCGCTGCAAAGAAAATGGGCAGAAGGAGCAGTGAGTGGGAGGAAAACCAGGCAGTGGTCGGGATCCTCGAGTGAGGGAAAAAGGGTTTCAGGAAGGAGAGATGGATGAGTGGTGAAAAACACTGTGGGTGAGTCACTGCAATGGATTTGACTACATGGCCACACAGTTTACTTATTTTTCATTCAAAAGAGATGTGTGTGTGTGTTTGTGTGTGTGTGTGATATAAATGGGAATATAATATATATATATATAAAGCTGAACCTTAAACTGTGAGAGTTAGGCATGCCAACTCCCCTAAACCTCAAAAATTTGTGCCAAAAAAATTTTTTTGAGACTAGGTCTAACTATTTTTGCCCATGGAACCACAGGCTCATGTTGCCTGGGGTACCACAGACTCAAGTGATCCCCAGCCTCAGCTTCCCAGGTAGCTGGGATTACAGGCACGTACCAACACACCCAGCTATTTTTTGGGCCTAAGTCTCACTGTGTTGCCCCAAGCGGGACTCAAACCACTATCCCTAGCCCCAGCCGCTTCATAGGCTGAAGCTTACAGGCTCTTTCGGTTCTGCTTTCCCATTTGTCTAGAATGTTTCTCTAAGCTACCAATTCCATCCCACCAGCTGCTTTCATTTACTGCTCGGAAGGTAGAAATGTCCCATGATAACAGACCCCACAGCCAAATCACCAGGCCCTTCTGCCAGCTTGTCTAGCGTCAGTCAGTTTTCTGTTTTGGCTTCTCCCGCATCTGCTTCCTCATCAAGCACAGGGTCCTGAGCATCCCATTCCATCTCCATTCTGCCATCTTCTGTGCCTTCTTTGTTGTGGAGTCTCTCTGAATGGAGATGGACCCCACAGCTCAAAACCTTGCTGTTCAAGTGTCAGACAGACAGAATATTTTAAATATGTTATTTATAATATTTAAATATCTAAATTATTTAAATTATTTAATATTTAAATATAACATTTAAGTATCTAAGTTATTGTATGTTAGTACAATTTTTTCACAAGGAGCTTCGACTCCTTGTAATAGTCACAGTAACCATTGTTAGGAATTGCCACTTCAGGCCAGCAGTTGTAAGCCATAGGAAGGCTTGCCTTGGAATTCCATTGCTGTACTTAAATGCTGTGTGGCCTTGGGCAGGTCACTTCACCTCTCTGGGCTTCATTTACTGTAGATGTCTCAAGAGTCTCTTTCAGCTCTAAATCTCTTTGCTGTCCTACATATCACAACTCAGAGAGGCCTTCTTTGACATCCCCACTCCCAGTCAAAGTAGCCCAGGTCAGCAGGGCCTGAATAGAACCAGCACATTGGAATGTGTGTGAGAGATCATTTACTTCCATCCTGTTTTCCCCACACTGTACACCCCAAGGGGCAGGTGTAGTCTCTGCCTAGTTTAAGGTTTTGTCTCCAGCCATGACCAGTACCAATCATCCTCCACTTATAATGAGCTTACTTGCCCAGAACACCGTTGATAAGTTGACAGTGTCAGAAGTTGCCATTGCTGATCTGGCACTATGGCTCACTGCCACTGCAGTGGGGTGCTTACTGGGGTTTCTATGAATACAAATCACTTTCAAATCACCATCAAAGTCCAAAAATCCTAAGTCAGACCATCATAATTTAGGACCATTTGTATCTTCATTCAGATTGTTTTTGGTTGTTTTGTTTTTTTGTTTTTTTAGTTTTGAGGGGAAATTGGGAGCTGTTTTGGGATTTTGAGCAGAGATCTTCTGAGCTTACATTTATATAATGTGGACAATAATCTAGTTAGATTTCCAGAGGATTGCTGGACCGTGGTGATAAGAATGGACTGAGGGAGGCAGGGTAGCAAAAGAGGCTGCAGCAGCCACCAGGCCGAGGGATGAGCCCCTCGGACGTGGACAGTCAGGGGTGCAGGTGGGGTGATGAGACGTGACTGGTGCCTAGGAAGAGCTAGAAGGGCACCTGATGGACTGAGCACAGGTGTAAGAGAGATCGGTGCCAAGAGACCTGCACAAGTCACATCCAAGCAACAGAACAGTGTCCATGAAATGTCAGGACAAAGACATAGGGCATAGGACACAGACAGAAGACATAGGGCAGGGTTACTGGGAGAGAGAATATCAGGAATTTTACTAAGTTGGAGAGTTTTATTTACACATCAGAATGGAAATGTAAAGAAAACAGCCAGAAGGTGGGGTCTGGAATTCCAGAAAGAGCCTGGGCAGATGAAAATTGTGAGCACAGGCATGGTGCGTAGGATATGCTGCCAGGTGGAGGGTAAGTATTCAATGAGTGGGAATCCAGAGCATAAGGTAGAAGGCTGGAGCCCAGGAGGCCTGCCCAGGACCCCACGATCACAAAGGGACATGGAGAGAGATCACAGAGCACAGACGGCATGTGGGGACCTCAGCCAAAGTGACACAGCCACTCGCTGACCCAACCCTCTGCACAGGTATTTTCTAGCCCAGATTTACCCCGTTTGGTAGAGATGGCAACACCATGCACCCACAGTCTTACAGCAAACTATTTTTATGACAACAGCATGTACATTTATCACAATAAGGACACATACATATATTCTGATCTTCCCTGTGGATGTACTTAATGGGAATTTGAATTCTTCTGGCCTTTCCAGCCAGTCCCTGGAGACTTGTAGGCCAGGAACCATGGCCCAGCCATCCCTCTGTCACCCTACTTCTCTTTGGACCCTAAATATCTGGCAGAACTTTCTCACTGGAAAGCTACCACCCTGCCTCTTTGGTCCAGATTATTCCAGGAGCCTCCTCCCAGGCCTCCCTGCTTCTTCCTTGTCCTGGCCTCTGTTAGTCCACTCATCAGCAGTCAGGTGAAGGGATACTCTATAAAACAAGCCAGACAACTCCTCTCTTCTGCTCAGAACCCCGCCAATGCCTTGAATTTCACTCAGAAGAAAAACCACAGATCTTCTCTGATGCTTACCACCCCATCCACCTTTGCTCCTCTACCCTCCCTCTGCTTCCACCACTCAGCCTCCCGACTAATCCAGTACATGGTTCCAGATTCTTGCCTCAGGACCTTCGCTCATGCCACACCTTTGGTTGGAGCCCTCTTCCTTCAGACATGCACAGGGTGCAGTCTCTCACCTCATCTGTTTAATATCCCCTTGGGGATACCTTCCTGACCCCCTGCTTTCGATATCAGTACTCCTCTGCCTTTCCCTGCTTCCCTGTTTCTCCCCAGCATGCTCACTCTTTATCATATTATCTATGTATCTTGTTTACATATTCATTTTCTGTCTCCCCTTTATCATTACTGAAATGTAAGCTCCATCAGGCAGGTTGATCATCTGAATATTCACTGCTGATTCCCTTTCCTGTAGAGTAACTAGGGTCCCAGAGGAGGTGTTCAATAAATATTTGTTAAATAAAATGGCTCAGAGTCTCTAGGAAAAAGGTTTATCTATTTTCTACCCTCCATGTTCAGCTCACTTCAGGGGGCAGTAAGAAGTACCCAGAGGCAAAAGCGACTCCTGGAAAAATGCTCAGGGGTCTGCAAGACCTAGAGTTGAAGCAACAGTAGAGACAGCTATAGGAGGGCCCCGATGTCTCCAGTTGCGTAGTTTACATTTCAGAAGCCAAAAATACCTATAAACCTTGACCTCATTCAAGACTGTCCGCCCCCAGGATGAGGCAGGCAGACCAGGGTCAAGGGCCTGCAAACTCACTTCCTGACAGGAACCTCCACCTTCAGTGACTGGGTGGCTGTGAGCTACCCCTTGCCAGGCAGGTGTTTGGTCTCCACGTGCATCGGCTCTGGGGCTCCTCTCAGCCTCCTCTCCACAGCCTGCAGCACCCATGCTCTTGATGAGAAATCTAGTGGTCCTTGGAGGGGTTAAGCCACTCACCAAATCACAGTGTCTGGGGGCTTAAGTACACTCTAGGGTCTTGGCAGCAATGATCGAAATTATGTTACTTTTTGAAGTGGTGGTTTCCAAAAATAGTAGTGATCATGCTGTAACTCATGGGGCCGGTGAGTCACTTTAAGGCCATACTATAGTTGTCCCAATCAGTCCCTCCAGGAGTCCCTCCTCCTCCCTTTGCTTTGCGCCTGCCAGAGTGGCTCCCTCTCTTACTGTTCACCCTGGTTCAGATGCCCAAAGCAACCCTGCTTGTAATAGTTGCTGGAGGCAGTCAGGTCCCATATGATGAGGTCCATTCTTTCAGCACCTGATGAGTTGTGTGTCTGCTTCCCACTGGAGACTGCAGGACCCTCAGAGAAGTAAACCTGAAGAAACCTGAGCAGGACACCTCCCAGGTCCGCAGCTTTTCATATTCCTTGCTAGGAGATGCCCGCCAATTCCAGCTTTTACCAGCAGAGGGCAGCAACAGTCTGGGGAAACCCCAGCTGCCCAGGCTAACAGGGCTCCTCAGGCTTGGTTTCCTCACAGATGTCTCTGCAGTCTAGCACCCTGCTTCATCAGGAACAGCCTACCTTTTACTTCTTCACCATTTCCACATAAATTTCTGTTTGACCACACTCTCTCTGTTTAGCAGCTGCTTCTATTAGTAGTGTTACTGCTACTGTTACTAACAACAACCAAAAACGAGTCAAATGATCTTTACTTTTTTTCCCTAGACTTAGAGTCAGTTTTGTTTGGAACTCAGTAACTTAAAAATTCAGGATAAGTCATAAAGAAACACCCACCTGCTGAATATTTAAGCAAAACACACCCCCGGAAGTCAGCTGTTGAGGGCCAGGCCCTGGCGCCAGGGACTTAAATCCTATCTCTGCCACTAACTGTATGACTGCACCGGCATTCTCCTTTGTAAAATAGAAATACTAATGAAGCCCAGCGTTGTGAGGATGGCTCAGGTAATACACAGAACCATACTTAGTAATTATCTGACTGCCTCTGTTTCCAGTGATACCTTTCCTCACATGTGCCCTGCCTTCTCACCTTTCCTCCCATGTCCCCTCCAGCACATTCTAATTCAAGTGTCAGGCATGTTCCACCTAGAGAATAGGTACTCTCTATTCTATTCACAGATCAGATTCCTTCTCTCTGCCTCTGATTCAGTTGCATGAGGTTCATCTGCTGTGACCAAACTCCAATAACATATTTTGTTAGACCTTGGTGTTTATTTCCTTTACACACAAAAGAAGGCTGGAGTTTGTTGGCACAGTCCTGGTGCAGCAGCATCAAAGAATCATGAGGAACTCAATTCCTTCTGTCATTATTAGTCCATGCCTGCTACCTCATGGTCCAAGATGACTGCTTGAGCACCAGCCATCCATTCCACAGGTGATGGCAGCTAGGTCTAAGATGGTGCAGTGGATTTCAGAGATTTACAGAGTAGAATCAATAAGATAGTAATAAGTTCATTATGGAAATGATATTAGGAAGAAGTTAAAGGTGACTCCTGAGTGACTGAGCTGAGACTCAGATGAATATTGTTCCCATCTCCTCAGAAAGGAACTGTGATCCTATAGCCATAAAGTAGTAAATACCAAAAAATCTCAATGTCCACTAGCTTATCAATGTTGTGAGAAAGCAAGCAGCAATGGAAGTTGTCTAATTAAGCCTGACCCTGGGAAGGCATCAGCAGATATAGAAAAGTAGGTTAAATCTAGAAAAGCTTAAGACCAAAACTACCATCTTGAATTACAGGTGAACATTTATTTACCTTGTAGTTTGGCTGGGTGTCCCTTCGGGATGGTGTTTCCAGAATGGGCATTAACATCCAAGATTGAATTAACATTTGTCAGTTTAAGGAAAACTTGATGGTGAAAGTATTTGGTACTTCTGGCATTGACTGCAGATGAGTATCTGTTACTCCACATGCATGCCAAGGATATAAATTCAGTCAGAAATGGATCCTAACATGTGTGGATGAACACTGCTGCGATTTTCTGGTATGTGTGACATGTTAGAACATGTTTGAGAAATGTCTTGGTATTTAGAACTCACAACTTTGCCCCCCCCCCATGTTGCTGGAGACTCCAACATGCCTTGGACTGAGAGCCATAAAGTCTGGGACTATCCCTCAAGAGAAGTAAAGTAAAAGGCATCTTGGATCAGCATAGACTCCACTTTCCCAGTTCCCACAAGAAACAGGCAGGTGGAGCATTGTCTTCAAAGGAAAATCCTAACTCCAGTCTAGAGTTGCTCATTCCTTTTGGCTTGCAGTTGTATGGAGAATATAATATTACACGAACCCCAAAGCCCTGAGTTGCTAAATCAAAACAACATGGCCCTTGCTGTTCCCTCCTGCAAGGAAGAGCTGCGTGCAGAACTAGTCCCACATTTGGGCCAGAAAGCAAATCTTTGACATCCTCCAGATGTGCCTTCATGGGCATCCTGAACTGTGGTATGACTGACTGGGTCCCTGGGAGAGCTCCTTTCCAGGTCCCAGGTCAGTACCTCATCCCATTGTCAGGCGTGACCCAGATCAGCACCAAGAAAGATGTGATGGCTCTGCCTAGGTGGGGGGGGGCTGAGGTTCCCCTGGTATGAGGGGTTGTGCTGACCCAGCCCCAGAGGCCATGCTGGTTCTGCAGGTGGGCAGCTGTCATCCCATCTGTGTTCTCTCTTGCAGGTAAGTCAGGCTCGAGCAGCCAGGAGGGCTGTGTGATGACAGTTGGCAGTTTGGGAGCAAAAGCGGCCACAGTAAGACACAATTGCTTCATTGCATCTCAGTTCTCAGTGGGTGGACTTCAATGTACAGACTTCTCTTGTCCTCATGGAGATGTCTCTGGGTCTGGAAAGTGGATGCTGAATCCCAGTGTCCTGTGGAGGGTCTCTGACCATGGTTGGGGGGGTGTGGAAGGGACAGGGGCCTTTAGGGGGCTGCAGGCCAGGCCAGGCTCAGATCTGTGCATGTGGCTGGCCCTGGACACCTTCCCATGACCTATGTCATCAACTCTAAGGAGCTTTTTCTGCCAGCTTCAAATGACTGGGTCCTACCGGCATGGGATGGAAGGGTACAGGGAGCTTTCTGGAATCTCATCTGAATGCTCCAGAAGACTGTCATCTTCGGTGGCATGCAGCCTCAGCCGTATCCAAACTCATGGCATCCCACCAGCCATGTCACCCACACCTATCACGGTCTCCACCCATCACCTCACATCAAGATTCCAGCCAGGGGAAACACATTTCTGACTCCAATCAGCCATGTGTAGGGGAGGCTGGGTCATCATATCTGTGGACAGCTTTAGGGCAGATGATTTCTCCTAAGGTGCTTCGGGAGGCTGCTCCCAGGATTGTGTGTGCATCGGGAATATGAATAGAGGAACTTCTGGCCCTCAAAACCCCTGCCTATAAAACATCACTCTGGGGTGGGAACCCAGAGTTTGGCACCAGATTCCCACTCTGATGAGCAGGTAAATGTCCCTGAGACCAGGCCCTAGGACACTGCCCCAGGCCTCAGCTAGCAAGGTTCTCTCTCCTAGGAGAGAACCCATGCCCTTTTCTCACAGTCCAAGTACCACATCCTAGGCCTTGGATCTTCCCATTTGCTAGAACTGAAGAGTCCTATTCCCCTGAACCCCAGCCTCATCTTGGGTATCACAAAATATTATCTTCTTGGGGATATTTTGGCCTTCTGGTTGTTTTTGTTTCCCCAGAATCAAATCAACAGAATCTTTTGGTTCCTATGCTATTCTGCTTTCCTCAGTATTGAGTCTCTCCTAGCATAAAGGAGGCCTTTGGGGAAACAGTTTAGGAGCCCAGGATGCTGCAGGAAAGAAGGGATAACTGAAATGCCTGGGTCTCAAGACTAAGATGGGAAAGGCTTTTAGGTTTCATTCACTGGTTCCCAAACATAACTCCTGGTACAACCCATACAGAATCCCTGTGAGAATAAGTATAACTCACTTTTAGAAACTTCAGAGGTCTCTCAAAACTGATTTGGTCATTGGCATGGTAACTATGAAAACTAAGATGAAATACCCTGAGGGAAGGCAGGGGGCATCAGCTAGGTGAGCCGCTGAGAAGATACCCAAAGACATCATCAGGAGCCAGCCTAGTACACAGACCCCTCCTACTCCAGACCCTCCTGGTACCCCAACCTGGAGACCTTTCCCTTGTCTGTTAAGTGGAATCAATGGTTGTTCTCAAATCTACAAGAGTATCCAGGTAAGAGGGGATGCACAGGTCCTCTAAGCTTGCCAATGACTCACCCAGCCCACAGCCCCTCAATCCATCAATCACACAATCCTCATCAATCCACAGCCTTTCCCATGCCTGAAGGATCCCTCCCCCAGACCATCATCCTCCAGCGGGGTCTTTACCCCACCCTCCTGCAAAATACAGAGACTTCTGAGAAGGGTAAAGCACCAGCATCATATTAGCAGTTAGTTGCCACTGCCCCCAGGGCGCTGGGCTGCCACATCCCCCAGTGGTGTCCTTTGCCCCTGCCAGGTCAGACAGGAAGAGCCTGGGGAACATGGAGCTAAGCCTTTTCCCCAGATCATATGCTAGGCCTAGAGGTCTTCACCACTCCTTTAGGCCTCTAGACCCAGGAAGAGAAGAGGCATCAAGAGCTCAGAAAGTGCCCTCTAGAAGTAGGGAGGCCTCTAGAAGACAATGGGGGGAACCCACATTCATTGAGCACCAAATATTTGCTCATTCTCTCAGCAGCCCAGGACCTATGTAAGTGGCATGAATGTCCTCTCCCTGCACCTGCTCCTTTCCATGCAGGCCCTGGCTCACCAAATAAACACAAGAACAGCCTGTGCCTCCATTGGCTTCCATCCCCACTTTCTAAATACCATCACCTCAGTGAAACCGTGGGACCCACAGCCAGGCATGAACACAGATGTGGAGGAGCTCCAAATGGAATGTATTCCAACCGCCACCCTCCCATTGTCCCTTCACATACACACACACTTTTGTTCACCTGTGGGAGCTGCCTGTGTCTGCATCAAACTCCAGGCAGGGCTGAGGGCTGAGGGTACATATGACCAGAGCAATTTCAAGATTGAAAACAATAGCCCATGTAACGCAGTGAAGCTTTCTCATGTCATTCACGTAATCTTTAAACTCACAACCTGTTTGTAATTGGGGTTATTATCTTCATTTTACACTGAAGGAGACAGGCGCTTTGAAGAGCCAAGGGCTTAAGTAGGATCAGCCATTTAGAAGTTATTCATTCAGGTGTGCCAGGCGGAACAGTGGCCCTCCAGTAGGAGATGGGAATATTGCCCTAACATGGCAAACGGGACTGTGCAGATGAAATGAAGTGGGAGATGATCCTGGGTTATCCAGGTAGACCCCGAATGCCACCAGATATCATTACAGAGGAAGATTGTTGGACACAGAAGGAGAGACAATGTAACGGTGGAAGGTAGCATTCACATGATGCCAGAAAGGGGTCACGGCCAAGGAATGTAGGTGGCTAGAAGCCAGGGGTGGCCAGGTACTGCCGTCTCCGTGGTTGCCTCCAGGGAGGAGACAGCCCTGTTGACACCTTGATTGTAACCTACTGAAGCTGATTTCAGACTCTAGGCTCCAGAGCTGTAAGAGAATATGTTCATCTTATTTCAGCCACAGTTTACTTCTCTCCCCCAGACTCAGAGACCCTGAAACCAATGACCCCACAACCCATCACTCTATCCTGAAAGCCTGATGTGAAATAAAGGTCCAGGGAGTGGCATCATCCCTCCCACATCCCCACCCCTTGTTAAGAACAAAGCAAACTAATCATGGTGGCCCTGAATTTTCCATTAGATCTGAGCCCCTTAAGACAGGGGTCCTGAAGCATCTCCAGTGCATGGCTTCTGTACTCCACACTAGGAAAATATGAAGGACTTGACTCTTTCCTCCCTTTCTTTGTTAAAGTAGGTGCTACTTGCCTATTCAGTGGCAGGTCTTCTGCTAGGTCCTGGGCTTTTATGGCACCCAGAGACCTAGGGCCTCTAGCCCTCATAGAGCAGCAGACAGTGCTTGAAACAGTCAGCAACTGAAAATTCTGAACATATTGAAGTCAGCATTTCCCCAAATTATGTGCCTATGAAAATTAGTTCCTCATCTGCAAACATGGGTCTGACTTTTCCGGGCAGGCTTGGCAGAGTGGAGGAGACCAGGAGAAGCTGCATGAAAGCTCCAATGTATCAGTTCATGCCTGGAAGGGGAAGGGACTGGGCTGAGAAGCAGCAGGAGCTGCAGTGGCCTCCTCTTACCCAAAACTAGGTGCTGACTTGCGTCCATTCTCCCAGCGCCCAGGTAGGTCATAGAGTAAATGCTCAGGAAAAAGCCATAGGTGTCCCAGCCATGTTTGGGAAGATGCAACAAGGAGATGAACTCAAGATGTCCGAGGTTCCAGCCCCCAGAAAAAGAAGGAGCTTTGAAAGAAATGGGGCCATCAGCAGTGAGTACTGGCTTCAAGCCCAGCATCTAGCCTGCCACTCAGTCCCCAGCACCAACCTTTATCTTCAAGTCACAGTAAAACCTCTGCTGCAGTGATAATAGCGAGTCAGGTTCCCAGAGCTGAGGCAGATGACCTCAGGCCCCTAGTGGGAGGAGAGTCCCCAGGCCCTGCACAGCTTGGCGCTGAAAATCTGTGGTGACCATCAATACCTGCTTAGCCCTCTTGGAGGAGGGTGATCTCTCTTGCTGCAAGGGCCCCCTAGATCCCCTTTGATTCAGGGCTTTGGGGATTAATGCTGACTGTTCTGAGCACAGACCCCTTGTTGAAATGAATAGGTATAGGTCAGCATTTCCCAAAAGTGGGTGCTTCTCAGAAAACTAGTTCCTCAGTTGTCTGTGGGGGTTAAAGGGTAAGGGGTTCTGTGATTATGCCAGGACTCCCAGCAGGCTTTCTCTCATCAGTGACCCCTACCAGTTCCAGTCTTACCATTTATCACTTTAATAAATACACAGAAAGAGTTCATTTCCAGGAGTGGGTTTTAGCAGCCCGACTTGGGTCATCTGAACCAATCACTGTGTTGGGAAAATGGATGCTCCTGTTGTTGGTCAGGCTTGGCCATGTGCCTACTGTGTCTTTGGAAGGGCTGGAAGAGTGAATTGCCCCTCTGGAAAATGACACATTTTACTATAAATGGGAACAATGGAGGCTGAGTAGGCAAAAAGGAGAGCAAGAGGTCAGATGTGATTAGTAGATGCTATTTAACAAAATCAGGTAGTTTTCCTTTCTAACGGACACTTTACAGTCATAAGATGTGAATATTCATTTTGAAACTCCAAAACACTTTCGCAGTATTTATGTCTAAGTTTAGTTCTAAAACCAGTCTTATGGATGAGACAAAAACATAACTGTCATGTTCCTTCCAACACTATTTCTCGCTCCCAAACCAGACAGTAGTGCAATGTCTTCTCTTTCCTGCAGGGAACTGGAGCTTGTCTGCATCTGTCAGCTGAGACAGAGGTTGCCCCTCCCTTCATACTGGGGGTGGGCATGGTGTCTGGAGGTGCTGGAGAACCACCTCACCTCTGCCTCTCAGGCAGATCACGGTGACTTGGGGATGAGCAGAATACAACCGGGCTCTTGAAGAGCTCAAAGGACAGGAGGACCCCTGGCCTCAGTCACTGTTTCCTCAACTATCTCATTACCTGAGCATCTGCTTTGGGCCAGAGGGTAACAGGCGGACAAGAGGTGGTCCACGTGGGTTAATCACAGAGAGGACCCAATGCATGCATTTTCTTCACAGCCCCCAGGAAGGGAACCAACCTACTTAGAAATTTCTGACTGACAGATACAGACAAAAGAGAAGTTAAACTAAGAAGTCGTGGAAAATGAAGGGAGAAGAGAATCAAAGACTCTGTTGAAAGAAATTCATGGGACTTTCCTGGAACTAAGTTCTGAACGAAAGTGAGACAGAGAATTAGAGTGGGGTGGGGGATGGGTAGTACTGGGGGTGGGGAAGGAATCATAAAATCTGTCCACCTGTCAGGGGAATAGAATTATGCTTTTATCCTGTTCTCCCCTGGCCTTCACCTCTCTCCATCCCTTCAGAGTCCAACCTTGCCCCAGCAGTTGCCTCATGATGATTTATCTTTTACTCCAGGGTGGAGGTAGGGAGAGAAGCAAGGGACCAAGGTGCCTTTCTGAGCAGGGTGTAGGAATTAAAGGTGTTCAGGAAAGTGCAGTTGGGATGGCCCTTTGGTATGGATTTGGAAAGGCTGAAGATGCTCCTGGCATTTCTCAAAGGCTAACCCGTAAGTGTCCTCAACGTGTGGACTGAGCTGAGACTGAGAAAGATGTAGTAAGGCAGATCCCCCTACCAAAAATCCAAGAGCAAATGGATCCAAGTGCATCTAACAGATTAATGGGTTCTTGTGGGTTCTCAAGTAGGGCAGCCACTGTGGAAATATGTAGTTAGGACATTGAATGTTCTCCCAAGAAAAGGGGAGACTGTCATTTGGAGGACAGCACTATGACCAAGAATAAGGAAACCTGACACACTTGTGGACAAGTTATTTACAAGACACAATCTAAGACATAAGAATACAGAAATGCAAAGGTAAATACTAGAGAATCAGACAAGTATTAAGTAAAATAAAGCTAATGTTGCTATTTAATGTAAGATGAAACATTCCCTAAGGGAGAAAAATCATCAGATATATATTGTCACTATATAATGATGAAAGATGCATTTAACTAGGAGATAGAAACTTTTCAACTGGTTTGGATCTAATAACCACAAAATATATAGAACAAAAAATGACAGGACATCAAAGAAAGTGGATAAATGCACTAGTTTGACAAATAAGTCTCACCAATTGATAAAACTCACAAATAATGCAGGTTTGGACAATGTTATATATAGTGGACATACATGGAAAATTGCATCCAATGACTGCAGAATACAACTAACCTTTACACTAAAAAAAAAAGAAAAGGAAAACCTTACTATGAACTGAGAACTATCAACAATTTTCAAAGGATTTATAGAAGCTACTTTCACTGACCACAATAAGTTAGGAATCAGTAAGAAAAAATAATTAGAAAAAACATATGACTGAAAATTAAGAAATGCACTTCTAAAGAACTAAAGGGTCAAAGAAGAAATAAAAGTAAAAATATTTACAAATGTTAGCAATACAAGAAATACAGTTAAAATGTCATTTAGAAGGAAATTTATAACTTAAGAAAAGGAAAAGCAGGCTTTAATAATGAAGAATATACATGTGTGTACTATGTATGTACATATATATCTTGATATATTATGAAAAGAAAAAACAATAAATTAGCAAAAGTAGAGCAAAAGAAAAATAAAGCAAAGAGCAGAAAGTAACATATAAATAAATAAAATATGTATTTATCTGTAACACTTAGCAGGGAAAATAGAGGGCATAAATAAATATCAAGAATGAAGAGGGAAACATCTACAGATGCTGAAGTTTCTAATTTAAAAGATCTATTCTAAAAAAAGACCCTTCTTTTGGTCAGTTAGAAAATCTATATAAAACACCAGTGTTTTATAAAAAAGAGACCAGTGCTGACTCAAGCAGAAGTTGAATTTGTAGCCTTGGAGAAACTATTAGCTGATAAAAGCCTTTTCTTAACAAAAACCTCAGGTCCAACCACTTTCAATTTGAAGGAAAATTTTAAGAAGGAGCCTCCCCCAGCTCATCATCACATGAACATAATCGTGATATAAAATCCTAACAAAGACAAAGGTATTAAAAGCTAATATCACTTATTTAGATATACAGAATTTTTAAAAATCCCTTAACATTAGCAAACTGAATCCAGCAACATGAAAAAGGTTACCTTAGGAATGGCTATGTATTAGAAAGTCACTTCAAGAAAGTTATATTAACAGGTTTAAAACCAACTAGCCATTCACAGATAAAGTTAAAGGACTTGATAAAATCTACCAACCAGTCATTTTTCAAAATATAGCAAAGCAAGAATAAAAAGAGCTTTCTTATGTTGATCAAGGGCATCTAGAGCAAAAGCACACTCAAGGAAGAGTTGTTAAAATCATTTCCTGTAAGCTAGAGCACACTGACTCCACCTAATACATTATTTTGGAAATCCTGGGTAATACAGAAAGGCAAGAAAAAGAAAAAAGAAACAGAAAAATGCTTGTGGAGGGCGTAGTTGCCTAAACTCAAAGAATCTAAGGTAAATTATTAGAATTCCAGTATTCAGGAGGCATTCTGGATAAAAATAAATTTAAAAAAAACAGAAGTAGGAAGATAAAAAGTAGAATTTTTTAAATAACATTTAAACTAACACTAAATATATAAGAACAACTCTCAACATAATTATGTAAAATATTTGTGGAAAAATAAAATTTATTTGAAGACGACTTAACAATGGAGAAATCAAAGGCCCACTTTTATAAAGATGTCAGTTCATCCCAAAATGAATTATGAATTTGATGTAATTCTGATCAAATTCCCAACTATGGGGAACTTTAAAAGCTACCCTCAAAATTGTTATGAAGATGAAAAATGATCAGGAATGACAGTGACACTTTTGAAGATGGAATGCATGGCTCACCCAGCCAAACAGATTTAGGGTAAAACCAGAACAATTAGGGCAGTGTGATCAGGCTGGAGTTAACAAGTAAACCAGTGGCTACCAAGAGAGAGCTCAGAGAAAGGTTCTGCAAAAATATACCAGATCAGTGATAAAGATGGCATGTTAAGCAGTGGAGAAAATGATAGATTTTCAAATAATTAGATTGAGACCACTGATAATCACCATTGGAAAAAAATCCCCTCTTTCAACCCTACATGAAAATCAATTCAGGTGGACTAGAGATGTAAAGGAAAAACATGTAACAGGAAAAACAATAAAACTTTTTGCACACAAATATAGGAAATACAGTTATGACCCCAGGTTAAGAAAGAATTTCCTCAGCATGATGCAAAAAGTACAAACCATAAAGGAAAAAGATAATAAATTTAGCTTCATTAAAATTAAGAGCTCTGTTCATCAAAAGATAATTTACAGAAGATTAAGGTACCACGCATAGAGTAGAAGTTATTTGTATCATATACAACCAACAGAAGACTACTTACTATCCATGATATGTAAATATGCTTTATGAACTAGGTTTAAACACAAGCACCTCAACATAAAAATGGGCAAGAAATGTTTAAAAAGAATTTCCAAGAAAAGAGAGTATTAAAAGGCCCAAAATTTTATTCAAAGTTGCCCATCTGCATTAGTAACCAGAAAAATACACACTAAAACACAGTGAGTTACAATTGCACAATCACTGAGTTCATTTAAAAAAAAAAAAAGTAAGAACTTTCATAAAGACTTGGTGAGCAACAGGAACACAAATATATTCCTGCTGGGAGAGTGTTTATGAAATAGTTTGACAGTGTGCATGCCCCAACAATGCCATTATAAAGTATATTCCTTAAAGTAACTTGTCCTTTAGGAGAAATGCAAGAATATTTTTTGCAGCACCATTTACCATAGCCAAAACTGAGGTTGAGAATACCACTTGATAGTAAACCTTGCTCTCTTATATGTTTTTATTTTGCATAAAGGAACTTAATTACTCAACTTTTGAGAGACATTTAAGTCATTTTCAGTTTCTGCTATCTTTCTATTTATAAGTTGACTTCCATCAGAATTTCAAAATTCTGCTCCAAAAGATATTGCTAAGAACAGAAAAAAAGCAAGTCACAGGATAAAAAGAAATGTTTGTAAAGCATCTGTCTGATAAAGAATAAAGAAATGCACAAAAGCCGTAACACCTGTTTCCCACTTAGGCAGGTGCACAAAAAGAAAAAAATTAATATCACTTGGTTTGAGGAGTATAAGGGAGTTTCAGAACTGAAAGAAGGTTCAGATAAGGGACTTTTAGGCCCAGTAGCCAAAGAAGGGATACGTGGGGCTTAATCTTAGGTAATAGATCTGAAGGGCAGGATACTCAAATTATTCCCAGGTCTTGGGAGGGCACCACAGAGCTACAGATCCCAGAGAGACAATTCCAGGCTCCATCAGAAGAACTTCCTAACAGTCAGAGATGCCTGAGATAAGGGAAGTCAGGTAGGTAGATAGGTAGATAGGTAGGTAGGTAGATAGACAGACGGATAGATCCATTCATCAATGGACAGATGCCAATCAAGCCAAATTGGGGATGGATCACATAAAATCTTTTGCTTATCCTTAGCTGGTTAGCAATCCAATGATATCAAGAGAAGAAACTGGAGTTCTGGAATTTTCTCAAAGTATTCCTGTGGGGTTTTTCTTTGTCTAATTACACATAGATTTGGGCCCAGGCCAGAAGTCCATAGTCCACCCAATTTGAATGTCTGATGCTCAGCTCTAACCCAAATGTACCCTGTTTCCCATTGGAAAGCCCCATCTTATCCTCTCCTCATCCATCTCCTTAACAAGTGCCATCCATTGATGTCACAGCAATCTGGAATCCCTGCCATCTATAATCTTCTATCTCCCTCCTACTGATTTTTTTCTTTTAATGGTTCTCCTTCCTGGACATTACTTATTCTTTACTTTTAAATATTTGTTTCTGTAAAAATAAATAAATAAATAAATGAACGCCAGGGACAGATTTATAAAGAACGTTCCTGGAGAAGCGAGTGGATTAATTATTCAGTATCCTCTCCCTTTGTAACTATTTATTGTCTCATATGCATTTATATGGTACCTATCAATGCAGATCTCGCTCCATGCTGGAGACATAATTTCCAGGGACTGACTACTTGTCTAAGATGCATAGATGCTATTGCAATACTATTTTATTTCTGACTGTACGGCACGTGCCATTGTTGGGTAATTGTGTTCATGTTTTTAAATGTGAAAAATAATCAAATATAACTTGAAAGAGATTGTACAGTAATTCAAGGGGATATTAAACCACCAGGAAGTTAGTCGGCAAATAAATAGGCGTTTGTGGCTGTCAGGGTGAGCGATGGGGGAGCTGGCTGGCTGTGGGGGAGGAGGAGAGAGCCAGGGAGACAAAGAGCAGGGCACAACTGTTATACCTGTTGTCAGGTAGCTATGTTGGAGGAAGAGGACTCCCAGGGGCCATTGATAGGATGCATCTGATGTAGCCAAACATAGAGGAAAAAGGGTATTGCCTGCTTCGGATGAAATGGAGGGCTGGATATTCCAGAAAAAAGAAACTAAGCGCAGATAACATCCTTTAGTGATGAAAGTGGGAGAATTTTTGATGGCAAGAGATAAGGGTAGAGGATAACTGGCTGGAGGAAGGCTTAGGAACATGCCTTCAGACCTGACTACACACCCCTCCCCTGGGCCCTAGCTGCCTACTGGACAGCTCAGAGTGTGACCCAGTATTGCCTGGGAGCGCTGGAGGAGTCTATCTGCACAGACCACTGGTACTTGCGGTGGGCTCCACAGGGGCGACTTCCGCTCTACCTGCTCTGTGCTTGGAAATAATTTCCTCATGATATTCTTGGCATCCTCATTTCAAAGTTGAGGACAGGAGAGAAACACTGTCTTGATGAGAGGTTGAGGCTGGTTCCCTCCAATACAGACACTGGTGCCCCTGCTGAGGGCTCAGGGGGCAGTGCTTGTTCCTGTGGCAGAGGAACAAGCCCAGAGACCTTGATTTGCCAAGCCTGACTTTGCGATTTTCCTCCACTCCTTACAGGTGCTCAAGACAGGGTATTGGGGCTACATCTTTCAACCTGGGGCCTTCTGCCCCAGAGAGGAAGGAGACTGATCATCCTCTTGTGCAGCTACTGAGCAGCTGGTGAAGAGGGCACTGCATTCACTCATTCTACACTGAATACTGGCCAGTGCTGTTCTGGGCTGGGGAGACCCTGGGGCCCAAGACAGAGACTGGGTTGTCCCAGCAGTGCTGCCTCTTGGGGAAGATGGAGGGAGGGGCTTGAGGCAGGACAAAGCTGGGGTCACATTTGAATTCTGTCACCTCCTACTTCTGTGGCCTTTGTCACAGGATCAGAGGTAGGTGAGAAAGTGAGGTGCCTATGGTTCAAAATTTTAGGAGGTATTCACCCCCAAAATTAAGACTGACACTACCATTGCTTACTCAACCTCATCCCAACCTTGTTTTACCTTGTTAGTTCTCAGTTTTGTCATCTGTAAATTGGGGACAATAGCTATCTTACCACACAAAGCTGGTTGTTCATTAAATTCAGAAAATATTACTATTTGCTAATAAGTACCTTCCCAAGCTTCCTGTGGGGCTACTACCAAGAACTAATGGGGCCCTCCCCTCGGATGAAAGAGACATACATTCAATATGCTATGCAAGTCAAATATACAGAAAATGGAAAATGGTGCCATGTGCCTGGAGGGGGAGAAAGGGCAAGAAAATAGAGGTAAGGAGCAGACAAAGAACAGGGATGTAAATAGGGAGGGAGGTCTCCCTGAGAAGACACCGGAGAAGAGGCCCAGTGGTAAGGGAATAGGTGAGGCAGGTATTTGTGGGGAAATGTTCCAGGAGGAGAAACATGAAGTATAAGATCCCTGGGGTGGGAGAGAGGGAGAGAGTACCTGTCATGATAAAGGAAGGTCAGCACACCTGAAATGGGGGCAGGGAGAATAAAGGGGAGACAGGAAAGAGAGGTGAGGGACCCCCCAGAGTCTAGTAGCAAGTGAGGACTTTGACTTTTCCTCTGTATCGGCTGGAAGCCACCATGGATCAGAGTTAGTTTAACAGGATCAGGAAAACAAACATTAAGTAATGTTTGAATAATAATACATGTAATATTTTATCTGCATTTCTTTAACAAAACATTATTAATTATAGTTATAAAATATTTTCTATTTCTTAAAATTCGTATGTGAAATATATATTGATTTTTTTTATTAAACTAAAAGAGAGCTAGACTGGAACAGCCTGAGGTTTTAACCTATGCTGTGTAAGTGATGTTAATACCAGATGTTAATACCTGCTTACATATAGAGAAAAGGGAAGGGTTACCACTTACC
Organism: Uropsilus gracilis; assembly: GCA_004024945.1. Taxonomy (NCBI): domain Eukaryota; kingdom Metazoa; phylum Chordata; class Mammalia; order Eulipotyphla; family Talpidae; genus Uropsilus; species Uropsilus gracilis. Next base: position 26,299 of record PVHY01009328.1, on the reverse strand, counting down.
TACATGCCTACAAGATTCCAGGTACTCATGCCTTTGTACACATCATCTTTCATTAAACCATCCCTCTGGGAAGAGAGGCATACTGTCCTTTTTCCAGTATACATGGCAGAATATGGCCATCACTACCAGCTCCAGATGTCTACCAAAATCATGCATCCTAGAACGGGCATTGTTAGCCTAATCCCAGTCCCAACATCCTAGGAGGAAGTCTGACAGGCCCCATCCAGCAATGCAGCCAATGATCAGGAAGTAAGGTCCTCTTGTAGAAATAATGCAGTTTTCACAAAATGTATTTGAATTAGGGGAGGACACTCCCTAGGAAAGAAGGTGATGGTCTAACCATCCCACAGGCAACCATTTCACCCAGCAATCCATCCTCAACAAAAATCATACCATCCTCTGTCCTTTCCTGCACCATCACCAGTGTCTGTCTTGCCCTCTTCTATTTCTGAAATGTCTGCAGACAATTTTCCACCCATCCTCAGCCTTCCCCTTCTTAGGGGGTCATCTCTGTCCACCTCCCCCAGGAAGGCTGCCCCCATCCTATAGCTGCTGGGATTTGATTTCTCTGTGTCTTTCTGCCAAGGAGTTTCCATACCATTCACCTGGGTGCCTGTTTCCTCTTTGTGGAGTGTGCCCCAAAGGGTAAATTTCAACTAAAATCCTGAATAAACTAACATTCCAGTCATGTCCACAAATAGGTAATAATTCATAATATTATATATACTACACTAGTCACAATAAAATCAGGCTGCGCTTTGATGTTGAATATCCATTTAAAAGAGGGAGGATTGGCTGAATCTGGGTCATTACCATAGGAAATTGATATATATAATCATTTGCTCATGAATATTAATGTATTTAATGAGGGTAAAACATATTTAAAACAAAATGTTCATTCTAGCTACTGTTGGATTTGCTCGTTACTCTTTCCTATGTGGTTATTACCCTTGATTTACCTGTATATCAAGCATCAAGATTCAGCACAGGTCTACCTGTGACTAAATTAGGTTAGTCATTTGTTGGCGAAAATTACAATGTTAACTCATTTCCAGAGTACTCTTGGAGCCAGTAGTTTCACATTAGGTACATGATTTGCATTAACATTACCTCCTTAATGGTGCAAACAGAAATTTTCTTTATGGCATTTTGGAATATAGTGAGAAGATGTTAACACGATCTGATTCTGAATTCTATATATAATCTGTGTCATAAAGTCATTATTTTGGAGCATACTCATCTGAAACTTGGCATAATTCAAGAAATGAGCAGGAGTCAGGCTTGCATCATTACCACTTATACAAATAATAGTTGGTAAATTATCTGCATAAAGAAGATTATGAAATAATGGTTTCAGTGACTCTGGAGTCAGCACAGAAGATAAAAATTGGATGTAGTCAAAAATGACCTTTGAAAGCCCCTAAATCATCCTTACTATATAATATATGAAAATATACCAACTCCAAGGACATCCAACGATACCATTCCCTCCTCCTCTGACACTAGGAGACATGTCTATCTTCAGCTGTGGTTTAGACAGGAGTCATGTTGGATAAAGCTGTGTTGGATGTGTGTTAATGTTGGTATGCTGGTCACACGCAACCCAGTGAAAGGCTCTCTAATAGAGACCCTTGGAAACCAAGGTCAAGAAAGGTCATACATAGCTCATTGTGGGACATTGCTGTAGATGGGAAGACAGAATTGCCTCTCCTCCAGTACTGTTATACTGTTCTCTCCCTCCCCTCCCCCCATTAAAAAAAGGCTTTTCCCTTTGCATACATCTAACAAAAACTAAAGACTGAACTGAGTGCCCCCAGCAGATTGAAACAGTCCACAATCCCCACCCACCTTTACTCCACAGACCCTGCAAGTGTTGCTAACTTTAGGAGTAGAGGGGTTCTGAGGAGGTGACCTCAGCCTCCACCCTAGCCAGGGCTCTTTTGGCTGTTCGCTGGTGTACAGGAGAGGGGGGTCTTAGCCTTCAGCATGATAGGAACAGGCACATTATATGACTGGGATCTCGACCTGATTTCCACTCCACCTCTGCTTTGCACTGTGCTTTGAGAATTGACATTCTGCTTGGGGAAACTGTTCTCTCAACTCTAGCGAAGTTTAATTACCATGCTCCTGCTGTGGGGGAAAATCTTGTTCTGGAAGCAAGGGCCTCTCACACCAATCAGTCATCTTGCTCATTGACTGATGGTTCCACCACAGGGCAGGAAATTAGAAAAGATCTGCATTTGGGAGAAAGTTTGTGGGTGGTTGAAACAAAGGCTCTGGAAAGGCCTTGGGGACCTAAAGGGCTGGTGTGGGTGGGCCTGGGGTGATTGGTGGGGAGAGTGCAAAACAGGCCTGGCACTGATCCCAAATGCCTTCTCCTGGTTTTATAAAGCTCAGAACCTTTGGGAAGCAGCCAGTGGATCATGACTCTGAAGGGCAAGGTCAAGAAGGACATGACTTATTATGATATCTACAAGTCCCCAGAAACCTTGTCCTAATAATGGGCAATAGCTTCCATTTATGGAGCATGTACATGGACTAGACCCAGTGAAAAGTCTCCCAGTTCTCCAGAAATAAATCTTAGCACACTATCAGGTGTACAGGAAGTTTGTGAAAATTGACTTCTGTTTCAAGTGGTGATAATCCTGGGCCTGAGCCTGCAGTCTCTGAGCCTGTAGGTTTCTGGGGTTCCCTGCCAGCTGACTTCTGCCTGTATTGCCCCCCAGGAGTCTGTCCCAACTTTTACTCACTGTACAACTGACTGCCTTGAAACAGCAGTCCATATACTATTATCTCTCACTTGTGGGGGAGGGAATGTGGCAGGGTGCTGCTGTATGACTCCTCTGCCCAGGGTAGCCTTGACTGGCACCACAGGATGGTATCAGGCTGCACTCAGATAGACTTGACAGTCCAAGATGACTTCACCACATGTCCCCAATACCATGGGTAGGAAACAACCCCCAGTATAGTGTCACGATCCTAGAAGCTCTCCAGAGAACCATTTGGAAATTTGCCCCGATCTAAATCATTCACCGCTGCTAAGAGGTCCATTATCCTTCAGTGAGGCATGTAGAGGTGGCCCCTTGAAGTGCAGAACCCTTCAAAGAGACAGCGAGACAGCATGCATCCCCCCAGCCACCAAACTCATGATTCTGTAGCCATTTTCCATCTGAGGAGAAGGGTCAGATCACAGAGGGTATCCCGTTGCATAAAGACCTTCTCTTCTTTCTAGTAGAGGAGAGGCAAGGAAGTTTCTGTCTTGTGACTCCTTGAGGACACAGAATCTAGCACAGTGCTGGGTTATATCAGGAACAGGGGATGTGTTGAGTGAGGTGAGGGAGGGAAGAAGGGAGAAAGGGAGGGACAGAGGGAGGGAGGGAGAGAGGGAGGGAGGGAGGGAGAAAACGAATGGAATTAAGTGATTTGATCAGACTCTCACTCAAGTCAGACTCTTCTCCAGGCTTCCAAATTCTGCGTTCCAAATTCCCAGCATAGCACTGTCTTCCATGATGACTCTGAACACATACCTGTTCTTCAGTTCCTTCTAGAGAGTCCAGATACTCTGCAATCTCATGGCAGGAAAAGCAAGAGCAGTCTTCTAAACCAGTGGACCCACACTCCATATTGTCATTTGGGTGCACAGACCCAGGAGCAAATACTTAAAGACACAGTCACTCTTTCTTTAGCTTTTCTCCATTCTGAGGACTTTATAGACCAAGTTGTATTTTTTTGGCTGGTGTGCCTGTCATACTTCTCAAAGTCAAGCTAGTCTTTCTTCATTCACTTTTTTTCTTGAATAACTAGAAAAAAGCAGGCAGGAATCTAACAGTCTTTGGCCAGCAACAGCCTCTCAGTAGACTCCCATGACTTTGCTCAGCTGTGCTCTTCCTGCTTACATTGCCTTCTCAGCAGAGCAAGTCCAGCTCATGGTCCCAGCAAGACATGACAAACACCCAAATCAGGACATTTCACAGGACCTCATGGTAAAGAGGTGGGAGGCTATTGGGGAAACACAAGAGGGGGTACAGGACCCCAAGGTTGGATGATGAATGCAGTGGGTGTTCTTTGGCTTGTGGAAATTACAAACCAGAGACAAGCAAACATAGGTCACCACCCAGAGAGAAGCATTGTTGACACTTTTTGAAGGACTTCTTCCTTTCTCCTTGTTTCTCACAGGGATTCATTCCTGAGATCTAACTGGAATCTTGCATAAGTAAAAATATCTTGCATGTTCAGAATATGTGGAACACGGTGAACACAGAGAAACTTTTGTTCTTTGTCTTAAACTTGTTTCCCAGCCAGACTCCTGGCCTTTTTATTCCATGGTTTAACCTTCTTCTAGAGTTTTGACATTGGACAAATAGCTCTTACTTTTGGACTCACTGCCATTTGCTCAGGAACTTCCCTTGAAATTTTCTTGACCTTTTGGCCTCCCAAGACTAGAATGATTAGAAGATGTACTTTTATTTCCCACTTTAGTGTTATTTGATGCATACTAGCCCCATTCAGACTTGCCATGACCTACCTAGATGGGAGCAGGGTGGAGAAAGGGATATGAAATAAACTGGTGTTGAGATGTCACTCACCCCCAAAGCATGCAAAACATTGCAGGCTTGAAGTCACACTGGACTCTGAGTTAGCTTCATGAAAGAATGGGACCCAGCTGCTTTGCCAACGCCCAGCATGTATCTTGATTTATAGATTTATGTATAACCTCCAGAACTTCTGTCACGATTCACAACTGTTAGTCTAAAACCACATTTCTGAAATTCAATCATGTTTGCCATTGATTTCCATTTTGAAATTGGAAGTCTTTGCCCTCAAGATATAATAAAAACCAAGCCAAAGAAAATGGAACTCTCCCCCCCTTCATATTTAAAGAATGATTTTTATGCAAAGCACTAATTTGTCTACTTAATGTAAATCAGGGAGGGTGGTGTCAGTGGGGTTCAGAGCACAACACTCGATTTATAGTTACTGCGATGAGAAGCCCCTGAAAGGATGCTGGTCCCTCTGTCCCTCCATCACAAGCCTGGTGGCAGGTGAAGAGTGCAGGACCCCACGCACAAGCCTGCTCCTGCCTCTGCTTCTGTTGTCCTGGGGCACACAGAGATAGATTTCAGCCTGTAATTGGTGCTAGCCTCTAGACTAGAGCATCCTCCCCTCTGATGTGCTGTGTCCATACACTGCCCCTCACCAACAGTGGACAGAGACCCTGCCCTACCTTGTCCTGTACTCTTTCCTTACTGTTTTTCCTGGGTATGGAACCCGTGCAGGTTAATTACTCATACAGGAAGCTCACTTGGCTTGAGAGTCAAGCAAGGCAAATAAATAGGCTTGAGAGTCAAGCAAGGCAAATAAACAGAGCCAGCTTGCCCTGGCTCTGAGCACCTGCATGGGCACTGGAAGGGTAAAGGAAAGAGGAAACTCTAAGATGACACCTGGGTTTTTGACATGCTGGGAGAGTTGTCGTTGGCTGGAAGATTTGTTTAAAAGCAAGTTTGATGAGGCAAATTTAAGGGTTTGGGTTTGGTCATTCTATCTGAGCTCCTTATTAACCATCCTAATGGAAACAAGGAGTAGACGGCTGATGAAATGACTCTGGAGCTCAGGGGATGGTCAAACATGGCGGGAATTACACCTTGGGGGATTAGCCATGATGTGAAATACAGAGGGTGCTCCATGAAAGTGTGGTGTGTGGATTTCCTGAGACTGCAGGTCCATGGACTTGAGGTTACATGGGGATTTGTCCATGTGTGTGCATTGACGTAGGTGACTTAGAAAGTCACAACCATCATAACTCCCTGTCTGATCTCAGCATGTCCATCTTCTGGCCTGTAAATCAGGAGGTGATGCCAAATGGCATTTGAGACTCACTAACTCCAAGGTTCTAGGAGCTGGTGAGTTATGATGACAGCGTCAACCGTGGATAAGTAGGAGTGGACAAGTCTACCAGCTCTCAGCAGTTACTGGGAGGCAGATGCTGGTGTCTTCAGCAGCTGTTTGCTGACCCAGCAGAGGACCTTTTTGAATACTGAGATAAGGAAGGGACTGGGATTAAAAGGTCTTTATGGCTCCTCTTCCTTATTATCCTTTTTTCTTTGCAATTCAACATGAAAGCATAAATAGTGTACATTTGTTCATCCCCGGCCTGCTCACCCAAGGGATCCAAATGAGTGAACATGTGTTTGTATGACATTTCATCAAGAGCCAGGAGGGAACTGGCTTGAACTTCTTCATCTCCTGTCCCTCGAGCCCTTCACTCCCACTAGTCCTCTCTGCCTGCCCAGCACATAACAAGACTTGCTAATGGAGATTTTAGCCCAGACTCCAAGTTTCTCTTGCAGAAGACAGGAAATGGAAACATTGTCAGAGTGAGCGCAGAAGGAAAACTTCCTGGATTCCATTTCAAATATCCCTTTTCTTAGAATATATGATACTGTCCCAGCTCGGGTCACTCCCCACATGTTTGAGTTTGGGCTTTTCTATCTGAGCTTCTTATTAACCATCTGAATGGGAATAAAGAGCAGACAGCTGGACAGAGACCCTGGGTTAGGTTGTCCCTAGCCCAGTTGACCCTGCAATGTTCCCAGCCTCGGTTCACTAGTACCCAAGGCCAAGAGCTGCAGGCCTTCTCTGACATAGCCCCTCTTGCCCACATCCTGCCATTTAGCAAGGGTTGTTCATTCTCCCTCCTAAGAATCTGCAGGAGCCCCCTCTCCCCTCTGTTCCATCAGTTCCTCATCTCATCCCATCTCTGAACTGCCACCCAGCTGACCTGGAAGCAGTCATTCTTTCCTTCCCCTCCAATCCTGTCTACACTTCCCTCCAATTCTATCTACACCTTCTCCAATCTTCACCTATCTCCAGCCCTGTCTATCCCCTCCACCAATCCTGTCTACATGCAAGCAACGATAACAAGCAGACACTAAATGTAACCAAGTATGAGCTATGCTGTGAAGAAGCTAAAGCAGTAGACAGAGAGCAAGTAGGCAGCAGGCGCTGAGGTTTTAGAGATGGTGGTGAAGAGCGGGGGTTCTCTCTGTGGAGATGGAGTGTAAATAGTAACTTTGGCACTTAATAGTTCCTCTGTAAAACCCACTAGCTGAGAATCTCTCAGTTAGTGAAAGACTAAACTCATTTTTCCAGAAGTCTTTCCTCCCAGCTAACTTGGTTCCAAGTCACAAGCATGGGGCTTGAGGGATCTGCATGGGAGTTTTAATTAACCTGATATGCAGCTGAGGGAACAGAAGCACCAAGCCCCAGAAGCCTTTTCTGCAAAAGGTCCAGAGCTTGATAATAAAATGGTGCTTTCATTCTCATTAATGGGGCAATTGATTTGAGGAACAGACCCAGCAGATTATTGATCAGTGTTAATCATTAGAAAATACCAAGTTAATGAATCTAAACACCAGGAGATCCCTGTGGGATGTGGGAAAGGCCAGCTAGATACAATTGCCTTGTTCCCTTCCAGCCCAGCAACAGACTTATTAACTGAAATTTAGATTTTTCTAAGGAAAAAAGATAGCTAAAAATGAGTCCCTGAGAGTTCACATTTTCTTCTCCTTTCACTACAGGGGCAGAGCGTTACCTCCAGCTTTCCAATGTATACCTGTTATTCCTGCCACAGCCCATAAACTTTTCACTGCAGATTAGTTTTATATTTAGTCAAAAATTACAAAAATAGTATCAAGGGTTCCTATAACTTCCCAGTTTCCCTTATTATCAGCATCTCGCCTTAGCATTGCCACAATTAATGAGCCTGAGTTGCTAAACTGCTATTAACTGACAGAAGCCCATCCTTACTTCAGACTTGCTTCTTATTTAATGTCTCTTTCCCATCCCAGGATCCCACCAGGATACCATTTGCTATGTCTCCTTAGGGTTCTTTTGGCTGTGACAGTTCCTTGTGCTCTCCTTCTTGTTGATGACCTTGACAGTTCTGAGGCATCACTGAGAAAGCCTTTTGCAGAATGTCCCACAATTGGGTTTTACTGGAGGTTTTTTTCATGTTTGACTTGAGTTATGGGCTTCTAGAAGATGGCCACAGAGCAAAGTGCCATCCACACCACATCATATCAAGGGCACTTACAATGAACATGACTTATTATTGTGATATTGACCTTGCTTACCTGGTTGAGGTAGCATTTGTTACATTTCTCCTCTAAAAAGCCCTCTCCTACCCCCTTTCTGCACTGTACCCTGTGGACTGCCCTCACTGACAGCTGGGGGAGTAAGACTCCTCCTTGAGGGATGAGTAGCTACCTAAATAACTGGGACTATTCTACTGCAAAAAAATGTATTCATATTACTACGGGTTTGTGGATTCTATGTTTGCACTTGGACTATAGCCCAGTAATTTCTCTTTTTTATTTTATTGCTCACATCGCCCCTCTTTGGCCACTAGTAACTCTTTCAGCAGGAGCCTTTGTCTCCTGCACATGCCCCATCGTTATAGAAATATTTTGAGTGTGTTTTTGGGGGTACTTTTGGGTATGATGAGATACTTCAGATTCATTTCATCTATTTCCTATTTCTGGAATCAGCTAAGAAATTCTCTGAGGATTCTTGACTCCTTTTGCTGGAAAATCCTATATTAGTTTCCATAATGGCTTTCTGTCTCATTTTCTTTCTGAGCATAAAAATAAGTTATGTTCATTGTAGAAACTGAGCAACTTCATGAAAGAACAGGGATAAAGTAAGCACCCTAGAAAACCCAACAACAGAAAAGGTCATAGTTAACGTTTTAGGGTCGTTCCACCTGCCTTGCTGCTAGCTGTTGGCTCTTAAGAAGTTCATGCTGTACATCACTCTTAATCTTCTCTGTCAGGTCACCCCTCAGGGGTGGAGGGGGGCTGCTTTGCTTTCCTGTCACGGTTGGAACATATGAGTTCTCTGACCTTTCTGGGGTTGTCTGTTCATTGGGCCCCTCCCATTCTTCCTCTGAGTATGTGCACAAGCCCAAAAGGCCCAAGCATCAGGGTGTGTCCTCCAGCAGGCTCTGAAGGCAAGCATAACTCCCAGTTCTGTGACCTTGGCCATTAAGATTGAATTTACTTATCTCTTTCCTAAGATTTAAATAAGGTAAGTTATCCAAAGTGCTAAAAGAAAACCTGACACTAACAGCTGTTCAGTAAATAAAAGTTGTAATTATTATAGCAATAGTTATTAATTATAATGCAAAGAAACACACCTCCTTCATGGCATCAGTGTAGGTCTGGTATGGTAGGGAGGCCTCTGGGAAGAGTGTATGTACATAAGGAAGCTGTCTCCCCCATGAGGACAACATGAATTATTCTGGGAAGTTACATCAGCTAATAAATTCACTTCATCTTAAACAATTTGGGTTGGACCTTAATTACTAGCAAAAAGTCTTGAATGAATTTGGACAGGTGAGGTGAGAAACCATCACTCTACAGGACAAGCAAATGGAAAGGGGTTCTTGGGGTTTACCAAAAAGAATGTATACCTAGCAACAAAATTGTACCCTTTTCAATAACATGGGCTCTGACACCAGACTGCCCAGTTTCAAGCCACCTTCCATTTTTTTGGCTCCCTTTCTTTAGTAAGTTATGTACATCAGTTACAAAGGAAGGATAACAATCTTACACATCTATAACATTTCCCTGAATACTAGATCAATTCATAAAAGAATTCAAAACAGTATCCAGCATAGAGTAAGCACTCAATTAGGATTAGTTACTATTTTCATCATTCAAGACTTTTGAGGTTTCTAGTAATTGAAGATCCAACCCAAATTGTTTAAGCCTAAGTGGATTTATTGGCTGATATAACTGAACTCCCAAGCTTGAGAGAAGCTGATTGATTCTAAATGGGTCGTGTGCCCATCCCTGAGTCAGTCCCTAGTGACTAAAGAAATCCGAGATTCTGACTGGCCACTTTGAGTCACAGGTTTCATCCCTAAAGGAAATCACAGGGAGTAAATGTTGGAGGCAAAAAACAAGATGTGCTTTTCCTTGAAACTGCTTCCCTTTTCCCTAAAGATGAAGATTAAGATGAGTTACTCATCTGAGGTAAACCCTCAGTTTACCTCTGAGGGGTTAGAGTAGTGAGTTGATGAGGGAAAGTCACAGAGTCCTGTGTTGTAAAACTCCTGGCCAGGGGAGGGGAGGAGGAAAGTGAACGTAGGCAAACAGGAAGCTAATTTATGGACAAGTCACTTTCTGCAGCATCTGGGCCACACACCTGGCTTCCCCAATGGAACAGACTAGCATATGGGAAATATCATCAGGTTGAAGTCAGGAGTCTTGAATCCCACTCTGGTTGTGCTATATGATGTGAGGAAGGTGACTTGCCTTGGTCTGAGCAACTGTCTCTTTCCTTGTCACCAAGCAATATTATAGTTGTCCCAACGTGATGTCAGCCCTTCACATCCCTGAGGTCTCGACAGTGATGACTCTCTTGTGTTAAATTTTCCTCCAAGTAAAGAGACTGCTTGGGAAGGAGCCCATGGGAAGTTAAGGTTTCAGAAACTAAGAATCAGACAGAGTGGGGGAATTATGACAAAAGAGGAAGAAAATGCAAATACTCATTAGTGCCTCGTCTGTGCCAGCACTGATGTTTCTGTGGGTCTCGTGGACCTGATGCTTGGTAGCCCAGATGACTGTGGTCAGTCACCAGCATACTTTGTGGGCAGGTGTACCCAGGTTTTTCATGGAAGTTCATTGCAGTCCAGTCAGATGGGCAGTGTGCAATATTTGCTGCTGGGCTGAGGACTGTCAGAGTTTCTGGAAGAAGAATCATTCGGCAACTTTCTCATTGACTCATTCTATAAAATCCAGATAAAAGTGTTCTGTTAGTCTTACCTCTTTGGAGAACTTTCCCCAGATTCTCAGACTGACTTTGTTGCTCCTGTGTCAGGCTCCAATACACCTTCTGCTTTTCTCTCTTAGCACCCAGTGAACTGACTTGTCACCACCATCCAAATTTTCCACTGACCCATTCTGAACCTGTGAGCAACCCTCAGCACATGTAGTAGGTGACCTATGTTCACTGAGTGAATGAATGAACAAATGAGTTTTGATAATACTGAATGTTTCCTAGCTCGTCATTGTAAAACAGGGAATCATGGTGTGAATATGACTTTGGACAAGTCACCTAATCTTTCTACATCACAGTTTTGCTTCCAGTAAAACATAAAATAATAATCTGCCTCCAATTCATAGAGACTGTCTTAATGGGTAAATGAGATAATGTACACAGCACAATTAACTACATTTTACTGGAATGTTCCATCCATTCCCAGTACTGAACTAAGCTTTAGATAATGTATTTAAAGCGGTAAATACAGTGTTAGTTAATAAATACTGGTTTTCTTTCCTTACACCAAAGTTTAAGTGTTACAGTATGTCAAAGGAATGGATGGGCAGATGAATGGGCAGGTGGCTGGGTGGATGGATGGACAGACAGACAGATGGATGGGTGGATGGACGGATGGATGACTGGATGGTTTCCAGAAGTAGCGGCCTTCTATCAGCAGGGGATGGAATGGGTGGGAGGATACCACTAGCTCAGCAGAAGTTTATGTCATTTTAGAATAACCACCTTGGACTTCAGAGAGTTCCTGGGTATGAAGGTTTGGCTTTAATTAAAGTCTCAGCACAGTGTTAAATGCCATTTTATTTTAGTTCATAATTAACACTAATGAGATGAGTGGATCTCAAACAGCACACATTCTGAGAAAGTGAAAAACAACATCTGAGCTTGGTGGTTTCCATTTTTGCTTCCCCCCCCTCCCATGCTCTGTTCAATTAAAAGTTTTCAGAAAATATTGCAACTACAATCCTTGTCTTTATGGTAATGAAGCATATTAATTTGAATGTGATGAATACAATATTCCACTGACTTTTTTATTCCCTTATCTACAAAAGTTTAAAATAATGGGCCAATTAAATCAGGAGAGAAGAATGCAAGGCTTGCCTGGGGCTCCTATTCAGCAACCAAGTAACTGAAAGAACAAAATTCTGTGACAGTGTGGTCCTTGGCTATACCCGAGAGATGCTAACTCTTACTGACAGATCTGAAACAAGATAAAACAAGTCCTGTGTTATGGATCAAGGGGTCATGTTCCTGACCCTCCTCCAGTATTTTTGCAGTGAGTATTTGTTGCATGGATGGATGGGTGGGTGGATGGATGGATGGATGCATGGATGGATGGATGATAATTTTTCCACTATTTTTTCAGTGAGTATTTGTTGCATGGATGGATGGATGGGTGGATGATGGACGGATAAGGAATATTAACCAAATAACACCCCTTCTTCCCAGTATAACAATTTAAGTGTATTCTGGAGCTGGCCAAATTTTTCCAAGACCTAGAAGTTATAGACAGAACTTAGAAATAAAGTCTAGTTTCCTGGCCTCTTTATCCTAGAAGCTTAACTTATAAACTAATCCTACTACTCTGAACTCAGCTTTTAGGAACCCAGCTCAAAAACAGAAGCCCCCACTCAGCTAACCCCAGGAACTCTAGGCATTTCCTAATATGAGCTACTGCGTTTTTAGAGGGATATGTTGCATAGGGTCCATAACTCTAACATATGATTCAGGCGGCTCCATGAGGAGCTCTAGAAGGGTTCCCACCTCCATCTGGTCCTTCAGTCATTAACTCTCTCTTATTACTGTGCTGTCTGAGGTAGTCTGGGGGTACATATGCCATGATCTGTCTGTACTTTGTCCCATTCCATTCTATTCTCTACATTGTAGACATTTAACACACACACAGTCATGGTAATGCTTTTTACTATAAAAACCATGGTGCCCAAACTTGCCAAGACCTTAACGTGATTTGCAAGAGTCTGCATAGCTTGACCTCGGAGGGCCCTCCAGCCTTCTGTGCCACCAGGTCTCTTCTACTCCTGTTCCATCCCTGGGCTCCATCACTAGCCCTCATTCAGTTCCAAAATACCTCTTCAGTGCTTGGGGTCCTACTCACTCCAGGACCTTTGCACATGCTAACCCTTTTTCCCTAAATGCGCTAGCCCTCTTACCATCTAGTTAATGCTGATTCCTCCTTCTGTTCTTAGTTTAAACATCACTTTCTCAAGGAAGGCAACCCACTGAGACTCCCTATACCAATTCCAAGCTGGTTTAGGCCAACTGTTTATGTTGTCATAGCCTTGAGTGTTTTTCCCTGATAGTACTTATCATAGCTTATAATTACATGCTTGAGTTATTATCTGAGTCATACATCTCTCCCTCATTAGGCCATTAGCACTGTAATGATTGATTTCTAATCACCGTATCCTTAATGCTTAGCACAGTGCCTTGCTTATAAATGCCACTCGATAAATATTTGTTGATTGAATAAATAAACAATAAATCAAGAGCATTGACTCTTTGTACTTCACAGCACTGCCTCCATTTTGAGATTTTTTAATTTCTGATTCACTTACCTGGTGTAAGTCTTACTTGGAGCACTTAAACCACTGTTTCTCCAGCAGCTCACAGTGGATGGAGATATGTATTCATAGACACCCATGGCAATACAGTGTGCCATGTGCTTCAATAGATATGAGTGTAGGGTTTTATGGAATCAAGGAAGAAATACTCTTGTTCACCATTTGAGAGGGTCCCCAAATGAGATATTTCCTGCAATGAGTCCGTGGAGGTATTGGCCAAGGAAATAAAGGTGGAAACAGCATTTGAAGTGAAAGGACCAATAGATAGGAAGACTCAGAAGGCAGGACTTGCCACGGGAGGAAAGGTGATGGCTTTTGGCAACTGTACCCTAGAGGGCTGAGAACTGAGGTGGACAAGTGGGCAGGTAGGCAGGGGCAAGGCCACAGACAACCTTCAGTGGCAGTCAAAGGTGGCAGTGGACACTGTGTGAAAAGACCAGTGTGGCAAGACTTGTGATTTGGAGAAATTCTAAGAGCACTTTGGTGAACTGGTGCTCCTGCTTCAAGAAAGTAGCCTCCTCCTCTGGAGAAAGAGCACTGTCTGAAGGCTGTCAATCAGTTCTTCCTTAAATTCACACTTTCTTTTCCAAAGGGTGTTTAGTGGGGCTGACCTTGCTTATTCATTGCAGGGAGAATTAATTTCAGGGTGGGGAAATTAAAAAAAAAATACAAGATTAAGCAGTGTAATCAGCTGCTGCAGAGAGTTGGAAATGCAATAAATAATAATAGCATTGAGCACTGTTTTTAATAACTCACCAGTGTAATTTAGCCTCGGCTTCTTGGAGCATATGTAAAATATGTCATAATGTGTGTAATGGCAAATGCCTCATTGCCAGCCTCTGAAGACAAATGTCTTCCCAGGAGGAAAGGGGGGAACGGGAAATGGAGGAGAAATTGGAGGACATGATTTGCAAAGAGGGTGTAGGAAGGCAGCATCGTTTATTCTGACACCACTAATTCAAAATCTGTGATCCTTTGTAGAGGCGAGAGCTTTCAGTTGGCTTATCCTTAGGGATGGGGCAGGTTAATAGTGATAATATGGTAAAGGAGATATTCATAATTTGTGAGGGAGTGAGTTGTTTTCATACTCGGCAGAATCACCATTTGCATGCAGTCCATATTCTAATTACAGATCATCCTTGTCTATCTATTACATGGGGTCCCCAGGGCGCTGATGGCTCAGCAGCATTTGTTTTACTTAGTTGAGTTACTAAATATTCATGAAACCATTAAAATGTGTTATTTAAAAGTATTTGATGAAGTCTGACTTTTAGTAATTCATGTGGACTACTTCTTTCTCTCTGCCTCCCCCCCCAAAAAAATACAAATTAGTGGGATGGGGTACCAGGAGTCCTCTTGGGGGAGGCAACCTGACACAGTTAAAATGAATTTAGATCAGACAGATCTGACTTCAAGTTCTAGGTCTAGTGCTTACTATTTTACAGCTTACTTTAATTCTGGAACTCTATTCTTAATCTATTAAATGAGTGACGAAATTATTATTTTGATCCCCATTTTTCAGGGAAGGAAACGCAATAAAAAGTAGACAAGACACCAGGATAGCAAATAACTGTTCTGGGACCCAACTCCAGGTCCATCTGACTTCCTAGTTGTACTGTCCTCTGAATACCAACTTGTACAGCTCGAAGATCAGCAGCAATATATGTACAGTATGTGTCACCTAATAGACACTTTGTAAATGTCTCTGCCATTGAAGAAATGGATTTATCTTCCTTTGATTTATCCTCTCTGGGAAAATTTACCACCTATGTCTTTGTCAGTGTTTTATTAATGTTCTTATTACTCCATATCCTTGTCCAAGTCATTCCACACATCTCTAGACTTCAGGATTTTAATTTGTAAAATGGGAGTGAAAGTGGGGGAGGAGTACTTGCAGATACACCTGGTGAAGATATACAGTAGTACAAACCCTTTGGAAAGCAATTTAGCAAGACTCAGTAAACTGGGAGATCCTATGATGCAGCAATTCCCCTCTAAAACAGGGTTTCTCTGCCTTCACACTACTTACATTTTAGGACAAAAATTTCTTGTGCATGGGGTGTAGGTGGTTCTATGCTTTATAGGACATTTTACTGTCTCCCTGGCCTTCTAACCACTTGATGCCAGTGGCTCTCCCCCCCCCACCCCAACAATGACAGCTCCTAGTGCCCCAGGGGCAAAATTGCAATTGAGAAAATTACCCTAAAGGACCTTTGCTAATGTGCATCAGGAACAGCTTCAGTAAGGATCTCAGCCAAATTGCAACCACAGAAAAGTAATAACCATGTAGCAGCCTGCTGATAGTGGAATAGTGTATTTGTCATACATAGCCACGGAATGGAATACAATATAGCAGTAAAAATGAATTAACTATAGCTGCAGAGGTAAACAAGGATGCATTTCATAAACTCAGGTTGAGAAAGAAAACAAACTGCAGAATTATCTATGTGGTATGATCTCATTCATATAAAGTTTAATTGCATGTACTATTTAAGGGATGTTCGTGTGTGTGTATATATAGGTGTATATGTGTATATAGGTATATATATGTACAGAAACTAAAAAGAAATACATAAATGTGAGAATCAACATTCAGAATATGGTTACAGGGGTAGGAGGGTTACTGCCACCAGAACAAGGTACATGAACTTCAACTCATTTGGTATATCTTTATTTCCTAAGATGGGTATGTGAGTACTCATCATATTATTTTGTATAACTCTTTCAAAGTCTTAAATAATTCATGATACTTTTTAAAGGAGTTAGCATTGATTCTAATGAGGGCAAAGCACATGGAAGAATCACTGGAGGAACATTTTTTGATTGCCTACATCTGCCACTTTGACATTCTGAAATCCCCTGTCCAGGTAACTCCACAAGCAAGTGTGCCTCGGTCACAGTCTCCAATATAAATGTGCGATCTCTTAGGGTGTTACGGGGCTGAGAATCCATGGTCACTGGAGAATTCTTGAGGATGTTTCTGCAGACTTCCTCTTCTGTAATAGTCTATGATCTTATAAAAATATTTGGGGATCTACGAGGTGAATAAATATTGAAATAAGTAACCCTCATTCCAATTTTCTAAATTCAGCACATGAGCTGCCCCTGGGTAGACTCAGCTGTAGGGGTACAAGGATGCTTTCCTGGAAGGCAGGTGGATGGTCCTGCCAGAATATTTTAAAAGATTATGTCTTTATCTTTATGGCCAATAGGGATGTCCTGGGACTTAGAAGACATGCTGTGAAAACAAAGCTGAGGAAAGAAGGGCTCAGGAAGGTCAACTCATTTAAAGATTATCCAGTTTATCAAAGTCAGAGACAGGAATGGAGCTAAGTCTGCCTTCACACCCCCTTCTTTTTGTATGTCATGATGCCTTGCTGGATATTAACTCTCACAGTTGTAACTGAGAGTAACTTAGTTGTGCAAGAAGTTAAAGCAAGAGATTTCCCCAAAAGACACATGCTCAACAAACAAATACATGCTCAGCATTCAGAGGAGAGCAAGTGGGTGAGAAGAGTGTAGAACAAGACTTCAGATGAGCCCTGAAAGATAACAGACTTGGCTTGGGCCAGGTAGAGAGGAGGGAGAACATTCCACATGGGAAACACTAGAACAGGGAAGGAGCAAGGGGCCATGTCAGTTCTGTAGACCAAAAAAACAGTGAAAAGATGTTCTGTTGGAGCCCAGCTAGTTGAAATCAGTAGCCCCACCTGTTGTTTTGTCCATAAGTATAGTTGCTGAGATTGGTCTTCATTGCTCCCGTATCTCCTTTGCCTGGTGTTAGTAGACAGGCAAGATGAGAGAGAGAGAGAGAGAGAGAGAGAGGGAGGGAGAGAGAGGTGCAGGAAGAAAATAAAAGAGGAAAGGAGGAAAGAAAGGAAAGAATGTGTGCACTGATTTGGAATTTCTGTTGAAATTCCAGCAGACCCTGGATACCTCCTGGGAAAATACAGGAGGTAAAATTTGAAACATGTCAGTGGCTATTTAAACACCATTACTCACTGGCTTTATTTACAAATGACTTTCCGCTGACAACACTTAAGTTTTGCTCAAACCAGCAAATAATTTACCCTGACAATCGACAGGAATACCACGCATTCACTAATAAATGTGCTCATTACTCTTCCTTGCAAGGAAGTGTCAACGCCTGTTTTAAGCAAAGAGGCTTGCCTCTCCACTTCCTCAGCCTGGATTGTGGTAGCAGAGGGGACTAATGGAAAATGCAGACTGAGTGCTTTGGGCCAAAAACTGGGGGCTTGGGGGGAGGTCTTGGACTCATCCCAAAGAACAGGGAATACTTAAAACAAGAACATTTTCCTAAATTTATCCCTTGAGGTGCTTGGGGTGATCTACACTGTGGGTTTTCTTAAAACCCAGAAGAAAACCATGAAACTTCTCTCAATCATCTCCCCTGCCAGTATCCAGGAAGCTGGTAATGAAATCAAATAAACACATCTGGCTTTGAGAATTGGCCCTGAGGGGCTAGGGCACAAGGGTCCAGAGCCAGTGTAGTTGGTTGCAAACTGCTTGCAAGGGGGACACCTCTTCCCCATGATGTGTTTATAAAAGAAGAGTTTCCAGCCCCTTTAACACCTGCTGAAACAGACCAGTGGAGGCAACAATGACCAGAAAAGAAATCAGATCATTTGTTGGGAGCAAATGAGATAAAGTGTGTAAAAATACAACCCAGACTTGTGATGGTAGTGAGTATATAGGTGAGCAAAGGAACAGAGCAGAAATGGAAAAATTGTGGGCCAGGACCAACTCTGGACCTGGCCCTAACTGCCCATCCTTCCTGACCACCAGATCTCAGTCTTGCGTCAACAAAGAATGCACAGGAGACCTGATCTCTAGGCCTGGATCCCTATCAACAAACTAAGTTACCTCTTTTGAAGCCCATAGGTCTGTCTGAGTTGCCTCGAAGTTAGAATCAGGGAGAAGCTTTTTGGTGATTGTGATCAGTAGGAAACATGAGAAAACCTGTATGAAGTTTCAACACAGTGGCTGGCCATGGAGAATGCTAATAACATTTTATTTCCTTCTGCTGTTCCTGTTTTCTTATAAGTAAAACAAAAATAATGCCATCTCCTAATTTTAAAGTTTATTATGAAAAATAACATAATGTTTTTGAAACAAATATTTGTTGAGAAACAGTAATATTTGGGGTAATTGAAAAGACTTGACAGAACTTTGCAAATTAAAAATCCTAGGGGACCTCATTCCATACACAGTGTTTCTAAGACAGTGATTAGCTAAAAGAGATGAGAGAAAGGAAAAGAAGGAGTGGAAGTGAAAGAAGGAAAGAAGAAAGGAAGGGGAGAGATATGGAGGGAGAGAGGAAGATATGTACCATGACTTTATTGTACAATTATCATCATCATTATAAAACTAATTTAAACAAATACAGCCAGTGCCCCCAAAAGGGCATCGAAGGAGAGGTTAAGATAAAGAACACAGAAATAATTTCCCCATTTTGACCAGTGATGGGAATAGTAATGATTTTCTCTCTGAACCATAACCATTTTACAGTTAAATAATTTGTTTTCTGGTGGAATCAAAAGCACTGAGGTGGTGCTCCAAGGAATTCTTTCATTTCTTTCCTACCTTTTAAAGAAAAGAAAATGCCAAGTACAATTATTGGCATTATTTTTATACCAATCAGAGCAGAACAGTCCAGAAGATGAGGTTCCTAGCAAATTAGTTTATTCAAATAGATTTGGACAGTGTCTCTTCAGGAGAACCACTCAGAAACCTGTACACCTACAGCAAACCTCACTGAATCAAGTGAGTGGACATAGTATTGCAGATGTGGATGAAGTAACTAAGTGAACTGCTCCAGTCTAAGACCCTGGGCCACAAGACACCTCTATTTTCATTGAGCCACACAGCAGAAGCCAGCTGGCAAAAGCAGAAGTAGCCAGCTAAAATAGAAATTTATCTTCTGACACTTATGGAAGACAATAAGTGAAGTTTAAGTAGAAACAAATCTCATTCAGATGAAATCATCTGAGCGGAAGGATGTTCTATGGTTACAGAACTGAAGCTCAAGTACCAGAAATTTCCAGAGGAAATGTAGTTCCCCCTCTTTCCATATACAAACTTCTCAGCTATACATAACTCAATCTATGACTTCTCCATAGAACTTCAGCTATTTTTTATCTGAAGTATAGAGATAATAATGATGGTGTTGGCACTTCTAGAATTCATTCTATAAGCATGTGTTCATTCACTTATTCATTAATGAGATGTTTTCTAAAAACTGAATCCAATGCCGACCTTCACATCCTGACACAACAATATTGACCATGGCATCAATGTCACTTGGGACTCTTGGGATCCAAGGTGGTCACTCTCACACTTGCCCCTGCTCTATCACAGCTTCTGTCTAAACAGGTGCCGTGATTACCTTTATTTTAAGGTGAAAAAACACAGGCACAGAGAGATTAAGTAACTAATAGCCACTGAGCTAAGTGAGAAGTAGGCGGTCTGGCTCCAGTATTCTGAACTTCTGTGCTACACTGCCAATCACTGGGTATCAGGAACTATGCTAAAGAGTTTATGCTTATGACACTGCAGTGTTGCAAAATTCATATAATATTGGTACCAATATCCTCTCGTGTTTTATAGGTGAGGAAGCTCCAAATATCATGTTTTATATGTGAGGAAACTCCAAAACATTAAACAGCATATCGGAAATCACACAGCAAGAAAGTGGCAGAACTCAAACCCAGAGATTCTGTGAAGCTGCAGTTGCATGGCAGAAACTAGGTGCTGGGGATTGAACATGTGTCCCCTGCCAAATTCGTATGTTGGAACCCTAATTGCAAATGTGATTGCATTTGGAGGTAGGTACTTTGTGGATAATCAGGTTTGGGGGAGGGCCTGAGGGTAGTGCTCCTGAGACAGGATGAGTGTCCTTATAAAATAAGGATGACCCTGAGTGCTTTCTGCTCCATGTGAGTACCCAGCAAGGAGGCAGTCAGAGGCCTCTCTCCAGACCTGACCACACTGGCACTTACCAGCTTCCAGAACTATGACAAATGGGTGACTGCTTTTTAAGCCACCCAGGCATAGGGATTGTGCTGTAGCAGCTAAGAGCAGGAGTATTTCTGAGTATTACTGCCTTGGATCCCAAGTGTCCCAAGAGACCTTGAAGCCATGGCCAGTATTCTTGTGTGAAGGATCCCAAGTGTCCCAAGAGACCTTGAAGCCATGGCCAGTATTCTTGTGTGAAGGTCAGAATTGGATCCAGTTTTTAGAAAACATCTCATGAATGAATAAGTGATTGCACCTTTGTTGGCTGATGAAAAACAGCCCAGGGGAATGCCTGTGAAAACTGCAAAATATTGAAGAAAGCCAACAAAGCAATGATTTCCTGACCAAAATAAAGTAACTTGGAAGAAATCAGTGAGCAAAATATCCAATACTGTTCAGACTCATATCTATATTGCGAGTTTATTCACTTTACAATTTATATGGAAATAAGAAAAAGTCATTTGTGAAATATATTTCACCAGCACTCCAGTTGGAGCAAAAATTTCCCATCAAGTGAAGATGGAACTTTGAGAAAAAAATTAAAAGGAGGTTATCTATAAAAGGAAGATTTGTACAGATGCTACAAGATATACACATGAAATGTTATATGGGAAAAAGTCAGGCCTTTTAAAATACAATTCCTGTATCTCTTAAAAATACCAAATCATAGGTATACCTTCTATTAGTTAGGTTGTAGGGGCCGAGTGTTACTTTAAAGATAGGTAGTCCCTGCATTTGATATGCAGGCTCCCTGCTTCTTCTGAGACCTAAATTTCCCTCTGACCCTGGGAATTAAAAGGAACAATAACCCAAAGACATATTTTTTAGAATCCAAGGAGAAAGCTTGTGTAGAGTGCCCCACAATTTCTTGAAGATAATTGTTAAGTCTATCTCATTGCCTTTGAAGTAACTCATCTTAGAGGCAGATATTCCTAAAATTGAGAATTAGAAGCAAGTAAGCAGACTAGTCTTTAGGCCAGAATTCTTGGAAGAATTTAAGTCTTTAACCCATAAAAGCAAAGCATAAAGTAAGAACCACTATTCCTCATGTCATTGTTCCCAGAAATTCCAAAAACTGACAGCGAGTATGTCTAGTTCTTGGGACTTTGCTTTGCCTCTAACAGATATGCTTTTTGGTTGAACTGAATTCGGAAATATATATGTGAAGTAAAATGGGGAAACAGGTGGAAATAGAGGACAGAACAGTGACTAAAAACAGATCTGACATCTAGAGCAATGAGCATACATAAGCTCACTTAAGGGAAGACTTAAGATAGATAGACAGCAAGATAGACAGTCTTATATGGCAGAAAATTAGAAAGGAAACAGTAGAGAGAAAAGATCAGGTAGAAACCATGAGAGGTTAAGGATGAAGAAGCCATGAGAAGAAGGTATTTACTTACCAGAGGCTTGGCAGTCTCTCTTCTAATTTAGTTACTCTTGCCTGAGTATGCTAATATCCAAAATCCCACTAAAACCATTGGATGATTACATTTGCTGGAACTCAGGGGAGAGGAAACACAGTAAGCCAGGAAAACCTCTGTGCAGGAAAATTGATCTGGCTTCCCCCTAGGCAGTCAGCATCAGGGATGTATGGTGCTGTTCTGGTGAATCTGTCATGGTGTGGAGCAGGAAGGCAGATTCAGGTGCACCATTTTCCAAGTTCTGTGGTTTAAATTTTCCTGCTGTGGCTGATTTCAGATCACCAAAGCTTTAACCATTGCCTTGCTCTTCTCCTAAAATGTTAGCATTCAGTTTTCACAAATTAGAAGAGTGACAGGCAGACACTAGGCACCCATGAGGTTGGAGATTGGCAGGGGGGGGTACAGAACAAAGAGTTTATTGAGTCTCATCCAGACGTATAATTATGTGCCCTCCCTTTCATAAAGAAGGAAAGAGTGACCAGCATCCACATTTAGTTACTGTTGCTTAAAATCAATTACGTACATACATGGGAGAAAATTTCAACAATGTGTCTCCATCTAGCCTCAGATCCTTGGTTCTCCTCTCCAGAAGCAACTAAAACTCTCAATATCAGTGTATCCTCCTGGAAATATATTGTTATATATATATATATATATACACACACGTGTGTGTATGTTTGTGTGTGTCCTTTTTCAAAATTAAAATGGTAATGTACTAAACAACTTATTTTTTTCTTAATAATATAGTTTTGGTATTCTTCCAGGAAAGATACATGAATGTGTTGTATAATTTATTGTACTCCTCTTATGTATGCACTATAATTTAGTCAACTTCTTCATGGATGAGCATGTAAGTCTATTTGAGTCTTTGATATTATAAACAACAGAAGCACTGAATGCACACATACACACGTGCACACACACACACTTATACAAATACAGGCATCACTATCTGTGAAGTTTCAGGGTCAAAGAGTTTACACACTTTGTTTTCTTTTCTGATGGATTTGTCCTTCCTGAGAGATTGTATGAATTTACATTCCCACGAACAATTCATAAAAATGCCTTTTCCCCCATATTGTCACCAACATTATTGGAAATGACTTAACTACTTGAGTGTATTCTCAGAATCTGAGACCAGCATTTAAGTGCATCATCTGTTCTCACACGTGGCATGAACTCCCACACTTGCTGTAGGTTTATTCACAGAAAAGGAAACTGGATTTCATAGAGATCAAGGAACCTTCCCAAAGACAGATCTTTGGGACCAAAGTCTCTAATCCTTCCTTTTTGACAGTCTGACCAGTTTTTCTCATCAGGTTCACCAGCTGACCATCCAGCATAGAAAGTAGGTAAAATTCCTCCACAAAGCCCAAAGCTTAAGACAAACCAATAATAGCACTTTTTGTCTCCCTAGGTTTTGCTTTATTTCCAGAAGTTTTATTCATTCACTGCTGCCAAAGATCATTTAGTTTGACCACCTAATTATTATAATTTCTGTTACTGATATGATGACTGTCTGAAGACAAATCTAACCATGGACTCATGCCAACTGACAGTTACTTTCTTGGTGATACAGTTCCCAGGGACCATTGTGATGTCTATTCACAGACCACCTATATTCCAGAATAAGCTTGATTCGTCTTTCACTAGAGTAACAAAGACAAATTGTTGTCTCTTTGAAAAACAGATTTCAATCTATCTCAGATGGAAAGCAGTAAGTCTCTTCTGTTAAGTCTTTGACAAAGCCTGCACACAAACATTTCTTCTGAGTCTCAGAGAATATATGCCAGAAGACATTGCCAATTATGGTTATACTCTCAGGTAGCAGATGTTTAGGGGTTGCTTAAACAATTGCAGTATTGCCTTGGGAAAGGGGGAAATAGAAGCAAAGATTACTATGAAACAACATAGAGGTTGCCAGCTAGGAGGAGGAGAAAAGGAGTGGGGGGTGAGTGAAAGGGAGGGAGGAGAGAGTGCAAAGAAGAGACTGGTGGAAATAAGCCCTGCACTTAGGAGAACAGCAGGCAGGGAGACTGGGAAGCTGATTTTCTGACTTTAAATGCCTGCCTGGCATCTTGCTGGTGTGCAGTGTTGCCTGAGGATGTGGACTGAGGGCGAGTCAGAGGGTCTTCAAACACTGGGAATAGTGGTGGTCCTGTGCTCCTCTCTGAAACTTTTGCACTACCTCGGGCTGATTGACTTGTCAGACGGTAAGCCAACCCTCGAGCTTCCCGTTTTGTGAGTGTATTTTTCGGCTTTGATTGTTTTGAAAGTAGTTTAGAAAATGCACCGAAAATACGTGGAGACCTGAGAGATTTGGAAAAGCCAGGCTGAATCAGAGGGAGGTTGACCCCACCTTCCTCTAAAGGATGGGCTATGCGCTGTCCGTGGTGCTGAAATGCCCCTGGAGAATTGGGAACTTTAGACACTTGAGTGGTTATAGGATCTTCTAACCCTGTATGCATGTAAGGCTGGGTGAATTACTAGCTGTGCAGCTAGCATAATATATCACATTCCTCTCTCACAGTGTCTGATAACTAAGTTGTTGGTAAAAGTCGGTGAGTCTTAAAAAGTTATTATGTTAATTATGTTCGTTCAAGAAGTAGTCGGGAAGATTATGGTGCTAAAAAACTTTTGCAAAATCTAATCAAAGAGCAACTTGAAGGCATTTAACAAATACCAATTATTTTCTCCAACTCAACCCTCAAACTTCATAGGAACCTTTGCTCCAAAAGTTTGCCCTCATCAAAGTGACTGTGATTTCTATTTCCTAATGAAAATGTACCTCAAAATTTAAGCTAACCATGCTTTTATGAGCAAAGAGTTAATAATTCATGAAATGAAAAGTATTTTTCCTTCTGTATGGCAGTTTTCTCTAAATATAAGAGTTTGTATGATTTTTATCTGTAAAATTAATTTCCAATGATGCATTAAAAAGACCAGTCTCCAGTAATTTGTATTCATGAAAATACAATATGTATTAAATGTAAATTCTTTTGTAACTGCCTAGTGTAGACAGACATTCTCCTCCAAGAAATATCCATGACATAACTGTAGACTACAGACTCATCAAATTACCAGCCAAATTTGAAGCAAATAGATACTGATGCAGGGCAATGTTCATGAATGAACTTTGGATTTGCTCAAGAACCAAATGATTAAATCATTTTTTAAAATATGGGTCTCATTTCCCTCATAAGAATATTGATCATGTTTTATCTCCTCTTCATGGAATTCTAAGGTTATTCACAAGCTTCTTTTTATTCAGTTTTGTGGTGAGGGTGGTAAACAAAACTGAGTCCCTCATCTTGATTCAGTAGAACCAGCTCCAGGACACCTGTTTTATATGTTAGCCTTATATGTAAAAGCTTTTTCAGCTTTAGCTAAAATCTAAGGAATCTACAATTCTATGAGCCCATGTCCCTGGTTCCCTGAAATTTTGAAAATTGAAGCACATACAGAAAAAGTTTTAGACTTTTTTAAAAATCACCTAAAATCTAACAGGTAAGTGTACACATAGAGATTATTTCTGGCTTTCAGTCCCTTAGATGTGCTCTTCAAAAACTTAGACTTTGACAACCATTTTAATTGAGGAAAAATCCCTGTTCTTCACTAGAATCCAAAAGAATATGTGAAACAGCTCACTTTGGATCACATAGTTAGCAAAGCAGAGAAATGGAATCCAGACTCAAGCTGTCAGATTCCAATGCTCTGCTTTTTCATGAAAAATATAAAAATAAAAATTAGTTTAACAAAAGTCTGGTCCTTGTCAAAGGGGGAGGCTTTTTGAAGGACTGAGCTAGAGTTGAGTTGTTATAATGTAATTAGGAGCATATATTTGAATATATGATATTTGATTTCATGTAGCTCAATCTCCATTCCATCATTAGTTGTGTTTAATAATGAAATTTTCAGAATGCTGCATGAAAAAGTTACCTCTTTCTCACTGCAATATGGCTACCTGCCTAACCATAAGTACAAAAAAAAATTGACACAGGAGTTGCAATGTAGAGGACCTAGTCAATTCTAATCTGGGTACACAACTACAATTCTTGAAGTGAACATAAATTCCCCTCTAAATAATAAACAAACACATTAGTAATGATCAACTAGCCTATTAACTGGCAGTCTCAAAATCCTTTTTATGTGCCTGGCCTCAAATGTGACCTTGGGAGAAAGCCCTAAGATTTTTTCCTAAGTAAGATCTTATTCCTGAGAAAATTTGGGTCATGTTTAGAAGATATCATTTGATACAAAGTTGACTCATCTTAGGGAAATACACCCCATATAATATCGTCATACAATCCATCTCCTGGTTCATCCAGACTGACCAATTAATATGGGAATAGGGAGAAAAGGGAGGAAGGGAGGGAGAAGGGGAGGGAGAGAAGAAGGGAGGGAGGGAGGGAGGAAAGG